>PVJA010007474.1:0-56173 GCA_004027025.1 Myocastor coypus | reverse complement strand
GGATTCTGAATTTAGTGTTGGAGCTTGTGGAAGGTGTTAATAGTCTGTTTGGCTGGTTGACATAAGTGTGACTCAAAAGATGGCTCATGGTGAATGAGTTAGAGATGCCTGATGTTCCACGGTTCACTGTTGATGAAGGGATTCGAATGCTTAAGGATATGAGGATGCTAGAGTGGGTCTGTCATGTTAAGCCTAATCTTCCTCACTGGGGTGACCCCACAATCATCCTTCACTAACAGCTGCAGAAACAGAGGTGTGAGGGGAGCACCAGCATCCCTGAAGAGCCCTGTCTTCGCTCTTCTTTGTGTGCCAAACCTTATGGTGGGGACTGCCACCATTACTCACTTAGGAAAGTTAAGGGCAGTGGGCTTGATCGGATCCCAGAGTGGCAGCACTTAATCTGGATAGCAGAAACAGAACGGTGACTAGAATAATCTGACCCGCACAGACCTATGGAGTTGGCTGATTAGCCATGGTGTTGCCGAAAGTGAAATACATAGAAAAACTACAAAATTTTTACTAGATTTATATAATCAAAAAAATTTAAGGGCAAGGGCCAGCCAGATAGCTTGGTGGATTAGAGCACATGCTTAGGCAGACGTGAGGGCCAGGGGTTCAATCCCTGGCCTGCTGTGCTGTCCTCAGACTGGGTGCGGTGGCATGCACCTGTAATCGCAGCACTTGGGAGACTAAAAACCTACAAGTCCGGTCTTTCCTGGGTGCAGTCCCACCGTCCAGCAGCGGCTGCCAGGCTTCTTCTCGAGTCTCTATCTTCAGTTGGCCTGCTCCTCTCCAGCCTCCACCATGTCCATAAGGGTGACCCAGAAGTCCTACAAGGTGTCCACCTCTGGACCCCGGGCCTTCAGCAGCCTGTCTTACACCAGCGGGCCGGCTTCCCGCATCAGCTCCTCCAGCTTCTCCCGAGGGGGCAGCAGCGGCAGCTTCCGGGGCGGCCTGGGGCTGGGTGGCTATGGCGGGGCTGGTGGTGTGGGGAGCATCACCGCCGTCCAGGTGAACCAGAGTCTGCTGAGCCCCCTGAACCTGGAGGTGGACCCCAACATCCAGGCCGTGCGTATTCAGGAGAAGGAACAGATCAAGAACCTCAACAACAAGTTCGCCTCCTTCATCGACAAGGTTCGGTTTCTGGAGCAGCAGAATAAGATGCTGGAGACCAAATGGAGCCTCCTGCAGCAGCAGAAGACGTCCCGGAGTAACATGGACAACATGTTTGAAAGCTACATCAACAACCTCCGGCGGCAGCTGGACACACTGGGTCAGGAGAAACTGAAGCTAGAGGCAGAGCTTGGCAACATGCAGGGCCTGGTGGAGGACTTCAAGAATAAATGTGAATATGAGATCAACAAGCGTACAGAGATGGAGAATGAATTTGTCCTCATCAAGAAGGATGTGGATGAAGCTTACATGAATAAGGTGGAGCTTGAGTCACGCCTGGATGGGCTGACTGACGAGATCAACTTCCTCAGGCAGCTGGATGAAGAGGAGATCCGTGAGCTGCAGTCTCAGATCTCGGACACATCTGTGGTGCTGTCCATGGACAACAGCCGCTCCCTGGACCTGGATGGCATCATCGCTGAGGGCAAGGCCCAGTACGAGGAGATCGCCAATCGTAGCCGAGCTGAGGCTGAGAGCATGTACCAGGTCAAGTATGAAGAGTTGCAGACTCTGGCTGGGAAGCACGGGGATGACCTCCGCCGCACAAAGTCTGAGATCTCTGAGATGAACCGCAGCATCAGCCGCCTGCAGGCGGAGATTGAGGCCCTCAAAGGCCAGAGAGCATCCCTGGAGGCTGCCATCGCTGATGCTGAGCAGCGTGGGGAGATGGCCATTAAGGATGCCAGTGACAAGCTGAACCAGCTGGAGGCTGCCTTGCAGAAGGCCAAGCAGGACATGGCCCGGCAGCTGCGTGAGTACCAGGAGCTCATGAACGTCAAGCTGGCCCTGGACATTGAGATCGCCACCTACCGCAAGCTGCTGGAGGGCGAGGAGCACAGGCTGGGGGCTGGGAGGCAGCACTTGGGCATCCACACGAAGACCACCCGTGGCTCTTCAGGAATGGTGAGCTCACCCTGTGGGGGCCTCCCAAGCCCTGGCTTCGGGAGCCTTCAAAGTCCTGGCTTCACCCGCACCAAGTCTGCTGTGGTTGTGAAGAAGATTGAGACCCGTGATGGGAAGCTGGTGTCTGAGAGCTCTGATATCCTGCCCAAGTGAAGGGGCCACGGCACCTCCCAGCCTGCACCTCTCCTGAGGCTGCCCCAGAGCCTGTGCGGAGACAGCTGTACAAGCGAGCATTAGGAGCAAGAGACCCACCTGAGGCGCAGCTTAGCCCTCAGCCCACCCTTGGGGTGACATTACTGCCTGGAGTACCCCTTCTTGCCCGAGCCCTCCACCAAAATCCGTTTCAATTGTCTTTTCCAAAATAAAGCCTGGTTTTGTCACCTGAAAAAAAAAAAAAACAAAAAAAAAAAACCCTACAAGTCCGATCTGTGTAGTGAGACCCTGTAAACCATGTAGACCCTGTATTAATACATTAAAAAAAAATTAAGAGCGAAAGAACAGAGACCTACTTCAAATCATGGTAATGGGCAGTCATGGCCCTTCAACCAATTCCCAGATTTAAGCCAGTTTACAGATCCAGAACTCCTTGAATGATGGGGAGGCTAGGTCCCTTTGGGGAAGGATTCTAATGCCCCCCAAATTTATAGTGTTTCTACCACCTTTCCCTAGAGGGACCTAAGGCCTTTTGCCCAAGTGACTGTACACTGGGGAAAAGGGAATGATCAGATATTTCAGGGACTACTGGACCTTCATCCTGAACTGATAGTGATTCCAAGGGATCCAAAACATCATGATGGCCCTCCAGTAAGAGTAGGGGACTATGGAGGCCAGGTGATGAGTGGAGTTTTAGCACAGGTCCAACTCATAGTGGGTCCAGTAGGACCTCAAACCTATCCTGTAGTCGTTTTCCCAGTTGTGGAATGTATAATTGGAATAGATATACTTAATACTTGGCAGAATCCTCACATGGGTTCCCAAACCTGTTACGTGAGGCCTGTTGTGGTTGGAAAGACCAGATGGAAGCCATTAGAGTTGCCCTTGCCTAGTAAAATAGTGAACCAAAAGCAGCACCACATTCCTGGGGAGATTGCAGAGATTAGTGCCCCCATCGAGGACCTGAAGGAGGCAGGGGTGGTAGTCTCCACCACATCTCCATTTAATTCTCCTGTTTGGCCTGTGCAGAAGACAGTTGGGTCTTGGAGAATGATGGTAGATGACTGTAAACTGAACCGGATGGTCACTCCAGTACTGCAGCTGCAGTTCCACATGTGGCCTCTTCACTTAAGCAGACTAACATATCTCCTGGTAGTTGGCATGCAGCTGTTGATTGGGCAAATGTCTTTGTTTCCACACTTATCCATAAGGACCATCAGAAACAAGGTGCTTTCAGCTGGAAGGGCAGCAGTATACCTTCACTGTTTTTTCCAGGCCTGTGCCACAACTTAGTTTGTAGAGATCGGTTGCCTTTCTCCTCTCTCTCTCCCTCTCGCTCTCTCTCTCGCTCTCTCTCTCTCTCTCTCTCTCTCTCTCTCTCTCTCTCTCTCTCTCCCTTCAGTGGGACTGGCCTTTCTTCTCTTTAAGATAACACACTGGTCCATTATACTGATGATATTATGCTGATGGGCCTAGTGAGCAGGAGGTGGCAACTACTTTGGCAGCTACTTTGGATTTGTTAGTACAGTATTTGAGGTCCAGATGATGGGAGATAAGTCTTATAAAAATTCAAGGTCCTTCTTCCTCAGTGAAGTTTCTAGGAGTCCAGTGGTATAGAGCATGCGGAGATATTCCTTCTAAGGTAAAAGTTAAGTTATTGCATCTGGCTCCCCCTGTGACCACAAAGGAGGCACAGCACCTAGTGGGCTTATTTGGGTTTTTTTTTTTTTTCTTTTTGAGACAAGATCTCACTATGCAGTTTAGGGTGGCCTTGAGCTGACTTTTGTAGCCCAGGCTGGTCTCTTGAACTCGCACTGATCCTCCTGCCTCAGCCTCCCAAGTGCTGGGATTATAAGCATGTGCTACCACACCCAGCTCTTATTTGGATTTTTATTTTTATTTTATTGTTATTATTATTATTATTATTATTATTATTTTTGGTCTTTTTGAGACAGGGTCTCACTATGCAGTTCAGGCTGGCCTTGAGCTCACTTTTGTAGCCCAGGCTGGTCTTGAACTTGCATCGATCCTCCTGCCTCAGCCTTCCAAGTGCTGGGATTACAGGCATACACCACCATGCCTGGCTTCTTACTTGGATTTTGGAGACAACAGATTCCTCACTTGGGTATCTTACTCCAACTCATTTACTGAGACAGCCAATTTTGAGTGGGGCTCAGAACAGGAAAAAGCCCTGCAAAAAAACATCCAGGCTGCTCTGTCCCTGGGACCATATGATCAGCAGATCCGATGGTACCTGAAGTGTCAGTGGTAGACAGGGATGCTGTTTGGAGTGTATTCCAGGCTCCCATAGGTGAGTTGCAGTGGAGGCCTTGAGGATTTTGGAGCAAGGCTGTCCCATCACCTGCAGCCAGCTACTGTCCTTTTGAGAAACAGCACTCGGCCTGCCGCTGGACGTTGGTGAAAAGCGAACATTTGACTATGGGACACCAGGCTGCCGTGAGAACTGAGTTGACTATCATGGCCTGGATATCATCTGATCCACCAGGTCATAAGGTTGCACGCGCTCAGCAACAGTCCATCATTAACTGCAAGTGGTATGTTCGGGACAGAGCCAGGGCAGGCCCATGGAGTACAAGTAAATTACATGAGGCAGTTGCCCAGATACCTAGGACTTCACCGGCTGCAATGCCTTCTATTTCCCAGCATGCACCTATGGCATTGTGGAGTGTACCATATAATCGAGGAAGAGAAGACTAGGGCTTGGTTCACAGATGACTCTGCGTAAGCAGGCACCACCAAGTGGACAGTTGGAGTGTTACAGCCCCTTTCTGGGATGTCATTAAAGGACAGTGGTGAAAGGGAATCATCACAGTGGGCAAAACTTTGGGCAGTGTGCCTGGTAGTGCACTTTGCCCAGAAGAAGAAATGGCCAGGTATGAGACTGTATACTGACACAAGGGCCATAGCCAGCAGTCTGACCAGATAGTCAGGAACTTAGAAGGAACATGATTGGAAAATGAGTGACAAGGATATTTGGGGAGAGGTATGTGGATAGACATCTCCATGTGGGCACAGGACATAAAAATATTTGTTTCCCATGTACATGCTCACCAAAAGGGGACACGAGCAGAAGAGGACTTTAATAATCAAGTGGATGGTGGCAACCTCCTTCTTCAGCCACCCAGTGGGCCATAAACAGAGTGACCATGGTGGCAGGGATGGACTTCCACTCACCAAGGCTGATCAGGCTACAGCCACTGCTGAATGCTCAGTATGCCGGCTACAGAGGCCAACACTGAGTCCTTGATATAGCAACATATCCTGGGGTGATCGGCCTGTGACCTGGTGGCAGGTTGATTATGTTGGACCACTTCCATCATGGAAGGGATTGCGCTTTGTCCTCGCTGGCGTAGACACATACTCTGGAGGTGGGTTTACCTTCACTGTGTGTAATGCTTCCTCCAAAACGAGCACCTGTGTACCTTATCCACTGTCATGGAATCCCATATAGCATTGCCTCTGACCAAAGAACACATTTTACCACCGAAGAAGTGAAGCAGTGGACTCAGGCAAGATGATAGGATCCAGGCCCTCAGCTGGATTCTTTAGTGTTTAGTGTGTGACAGATTTCCTGCCCTTGTATGTGATTCCTTTTTTTTGTCTTTTTGAGACAGGGTCTTAACTATGTAGTTCAGGCTGGCCTTGAGCTCACGTTTGTAGCCCTGGCTGGTCTCCAACTCACACTGATCCTCCTATCTCAGCCTCCCAAGTGCTGGGATTATATGCATATGTCACCATACCTGGCTGCACTTGTATATAATTCTTGGGCAATTCCCTATAAAATAATAGTGAAAAATGTGTCCTATATCATATTGTTCCCCTTGCAGAACCCCAAAGCACAACAGAGGGGAAAAGCGTGTGGATTTATTTTCTCAGTACTCCTAACCCTTTTCTCTCCTATCTTATACAGCTAAGTTGGCAGTAATGCTAACACTGGCGAGCAAACTGAAGCGGGATGATGGTCTCAAGGGATCCCGGACGCCAGCCGCCTCAGCTGACTCCACGCGAAGGGTGTCTGTGAGAGACAAGTTGCTAGTTAAAGGTAACTGACCATGGGAGCTGTTGGTGTGCCCTGTGTCTGCAACAAAATGAAGATGGCCTGGAAGCTGCTGTGGGTGTAAAGCGCTGCTCCTGATCAGAATACTTGTTTGAAAAGATTTGAGCATCAAATTGCCCCTCACTTGCACGCTTGTATGCTGTGGGTGGCAGACTGCAATGGCAAGGAGGTGGCACCGTGGTGTAGCAACTGGCATGGGAGAGTCCTCCACAGGGCCTGTCAGCATGCAGGGGAAAGGCTGTGTGAGTGGCAGGAGGAGAAAAGCTCTGTGTTGGCATGGACCCCTGTGTGGTCCGGGCGGGCTGCGTGGAGCTGGGTATCCCAGCACCCTTTCCTGTCAGCGCAGGCAGCACTGTGCAGTGAGCACTGTTGCAGGGACACAGCGGTCAGTTTTGTGCCGTCTGTGAGGAAGCTATCTTTAGAGAAAGGATTAGGGAATTGAGAGTGGTGTGCAAAAGTGTGTTCATTCCATGTTTTTTTTTTTTTTTAAGGAGAAAGGAGAAATAGCAATGAATGAAACGGTTTCAGAACAAGATAGTAGGTTGGTTACAATTAATACCATGCATATTGCTGTCTTTTCATTCTGTGTGTATGTCTAGCTTTGCACCCACTGAGTGAACAGCTGCGAGGTCGCAGCACTCAGGTGCAAAGGTAGTTTCTTGGATATGAGGTTCACAAAGCAGTTCCTGCCTTTAAGGAGAATATCATTTATAGTGCTTTTCATTTTATATCCCATCAATGACGTGTCTTTATGATTTGTAAATGATTTACAGTACTGTAGTACTGAACCACATCCCTAGCCTTTTCAAAACATTGAGATACAGTCTTGTTAAGTTGTATAGGTTGGCCTGGATGTGTGCTTTTCCTGCCTCGGTCGCCTAGAGTTTTGGGAATCCAGAACTCCAAGGTGTGCCAGTACACCTGGATTCTTTGCTGTTTTTGGGTCTGTAGTAGCTAAGCACTGCAGAAGGGTGGGACAGTACTAGCTCTGTCTGCTCATACTTCCATTCTGCCGGGCGCAGGGGTGCCTGCATCGGTGTGTCCTGCAGTGTCTAGTAATAGAATGGTGTGTGGGATGCACCCTGTCCCCTCCCAGTGCAGCTGGCTGCCGAGCTGGGGAGAGGGTGTGGAAAGGCAGCAGGTTGGGGCTTAGCAGGGCTTTTTCCTTGTGCTGAACCTTGACTTAGCATTGGGTAATAATAGCCTGATGGGGCAAGTGACAGAGCTAGCTATGGTGGCATAGACCTATAAACACAGCACTCAGGAGGCCATGGCAAGAGGTTGCTTCAAGCTGGAGGTCAGCCTGTGCTACATTGATCAAAACCAACCCAGATACACAGTGAAACCCTGTCTTCAAAAAAAAAAAAAAGCCCAAAGACTGAGAATTGTTTTCTTTGTCTTAGTCTTATGTACTAAGTCTAATAGAACTCCAGGTTGCATTCAGAATCTGTTGCAGCCCTGGAGAGTTCATTGGAAAGGGCCTGGGAATGTCTCCCAGGTCGAGATGGGCCCTCAGCTTACATCCAGTAGCTTTCCAGCTCTTACTGCAAAACAGCATTTCAGTATGGTCTGTGAATGCGAGGCAGATCTCAGGCAGGATGAGAAAGGAAGGGAGCATGGAGAGGCTGCCTGAAAGGGTTCCGCTTCCTGGAGGGGTCCAAGGAGCAGCCAGAGGGGAGCTGGACCTGGGCCCGCTGTGCCCATGGGACAGACAGGCTGCCAAACCACTGAGAGCCCTGCAGAGGGTATTAGGCTGTGGTGGTCAGGAGGGGGGAATGTTTATGCTTTGCTTTATGTTTCTGCCCATAGCTTGCTGTGTTGATCGCCATCTGTTGGTAAGATAGCTTGAAGTCATAAGGCATGGTGCCTTCCGGTTGTTCTTTCTCAAGATAGTTTTTGCTTTTTTTTTTTTGTGATCCCAGACAAAATTTAGGATTGTTTTCCATTTCTGTGAAGAGTGCTATTGAAACTTCGATAAGGACTGCCTTGAATCTGTGGATTTGGGGGGTGGTGTGAAAGGATGAACAACGTCAGCTTGACCTGCAGAGGGCGTGGGGCGCAAACACCTCCTGAGAGACTGACAGAGGAGCTGTGTGGGCTGAGGCTCAGAGACAGTCAGGGCCAAGAAGTGGATCTGTAAGGCTGCAGCTTGGGGACAGGTGTAGAAAAAGATGCGGACAGGGGCATGTAAAGATCCATTTTGAGAAGAGCATCCTGCTCCTTTTGGGAACAGGGCTCAGAAACACTGTAGCCGTTGTTTGCCTAGAGATAATGTCTGTTCACTTGATACAATTTTCAGTCATACTAAGTTATTTTTCAAGGGTCTTTGGCTGTATTGGCTGCCATCTGCAGCTCACTGTATGTGATTGGAAGCGGCCGTGGGCGAGTGGTGGCAAGCCTGTGGCATGTGTGCTGCAGAAGGCCACTTCAGTCATTGAGAGCTCCAGAAGGTTCACTGCCACAGGATTAAAGTGCAAACTCCAGACTATGTGTTGCTGCACTTTATTATTTGTTACTGTGCCAGGGATCGAACCTCGGTCCCCATGTGCTTTCTTTCCTAAGCTTGCCTAAGCAGGCATTTTAGATCGCTGAGCTATCTCACTGTCCCCAAAATTGCTAATTTAGAGCTGGTGACATTATGAAGAATAATACTAACCATGCTGTCTTTGTTTTCACAGAGGTTGCAGAACTTGAAGCTAATTTACCTTGTAAGTACAGTGTCCTTAGTCAAAATTAAATTACCTGTATAGTAATTGCATGAAAAAAGCTTATTTTGTGTTTTAATGCGCTTCATAGCAAACTTTTTTTTTTTTTTTTTTTGTACCAGGGATCGAACTCAGGACCTTGTGTTTGCCAAGCACAAAACCTATTTTTTTAATGTTAGGCATTTTTAATTTTGTGTGAAAGCAATTTTTGGAGGGCATAATGAAAACAGGGCTCCAGCATTTGCAGGCACAGTGTGCAGTGCACCCACAGTGCCATTTTGCTCTGGAGAGTACTTTGTGCTTGAGGCAGGGCTGTGGCCCTCGCATCCACAGGTGCTCCCATCCTGCTCCAGCCATACAGCCTAACTGCAGCCCATGTGTGAAAAGCCCTTACTAGGCCATGTGCTGTGTAGTAGATGTCAGAATGTCCTTTTTTCCTGTCATTAGTCTTCTCATAAACTATTAAAAGCCACCAGAATCTGAAAGCTTGGGCTGCTGTACTGTATTTGTATTAGAGCTTTTTATGACCCCACCTGGTTTGGCAGGAGCCCAAGGGCTGTGTGGCTATGGGTGTGGTTGCCTCTAGGTGGGTTCTGGGGCTGGGGAAAGTGGGAGCACTTGCATGGACCTGCAGCCCTGCTGAGCCCAGAGCTCTTGCTACACCACCAGTCTGCAAATGGGGGGTGGTACAGTGTTGTGCTTTCATCCTGAGGTTAAGTAGCTGTTCCTTGGGAAACTTGTGCGTACAAAGATGGGTGGTGATACAAAGCCTGTATCTTACCCTGGGTCTCAGTCAGGCTGTCTTGGAAGTCCTGGATTGCTCATGCTCAGAATGTTCCATAACTCAGAACAGGTTTACCTTGGGCTTCCGGTAAATCAGGGCTTAAGGTCCACCTACTGAAGTGTGTAGAGGTGAAATGAGGTGCTTTACCTTGATGACTGTGGGAGGGTGGTGAGATAGGCAAGGCCAGGCTAGGCTGGCAGACCTTAAGCTGCATCATAGGTCTCCCCCTCCCTGCGTCTCTGAGGACACAGCCAATGGGAAATTGAAAAGAAGCCACCTTTCTGCTGGCCACTGTGTGGCCTCTCCCCAGCAGCCCCTGGCTAGGACACACATGCACATGTGTGTCTTTAGTGAGACTTAGTGGGACCACTCTACTTACTTCATCAGTTTGTTTTCTGAAGTGTGAATCATCCAGATAATGTCATCATGGTTTTTCCCACTGTGTAGTTTAAAAACACAAAACAACTGAAAGCTGGGGGGTGTAATGCAATGCTGCAATCCCGGCACTGTGGGAGGCCAAGGGAAGAGCGTCTAAGTTCAGGCACACTCTCCCCGCCCCACCCCCTGCAACTTAGCAGTTTGGAAGACCCTGTCTGGGGATATAGCCAGAAAGCCCAGGGTTCAGTCCCCACTACCACAAAACAACAACTTCGTGACTGGTGTAAGTTAGGATTTTGGCTAAATCAGTTAGGATTGCAGAAGATGTGGCCCATAGGTGTCAGATAAAAGACGAGGTGCTAACATGCCTCCTGCCCTCCTGCCCTCCTCCCTGGAGACATGGCTGTGTTTTCCAGAAGTCTGAAGTTCGTTATTCTACAAAAGAAACAAGCCGGGCGTGGTGGCTCACGCCTGTAATCCCAGCACTTGGGAGGCTGAGGCAGGAGGATTGGTGCGAGTTCGAGACCAGCCTGGGCTACAAAAGTGAGCGCAGGACCAGCCTCAACTGCATAGCGAGACCCTGTCTCAAAAAGACAAAAAAAAAAAAAAAAGAAACAAGCTGCCAGAGACTAAATATTTACTATCTGCATAGCAGTCCTTCTAAAGTATTTATGAAGACAAAATAACTTGCCTTGTGGCCCTGCTGCTCTGTAATTATCCTGAGCTAGGAGGCAGCTCAATACACAGGAGTTCAGGGAGCTCCCTGGCCCCAGTGCACTGAGTCTGAGCTGAGAGCCGCTGGGCCTGCAGCAGCTGTCTACCTGTGGGGGGCTTCATCCTGAGTTTAGTACAGCTTCTAAGCTGAGCTAAGACAAAAAACCTGACTTCTTTTGTGTTTTAGAGTTCTCTCTCTCTCTCTCTCTCTCTCTCTCTCTCTCTCTGGACCAGGGATTAAAACTCAGAACCTTGCACTTGCCAGGCAGGCATTTATACCACTGAGCTATCTCCCCAGCCCATAGGGTTGCTTCTTCTTTTTTTTTTTTTTAGAACTCTTTATTTGTTTATTTATTTTTATGACCGGCTCAGTCTGCCCTGACGGCAGGGCTGGCACAGCATGTGGTGCCGGGGATCGAACTGTGGTCCCTGCAACTGCCCAAGCTTTCCTAAGCAGGTGCTTTAGACCACTGAGCCATCCTGCCGGGCCCCTATTTTTTTATTTTTCTTAAACCTCATTTATTTACTTGCGTTGTGGCCGGCTCAGCCTGCCTTCAGGTGGGGTGGCACAGCATGTGGTACCAGGAATCGAGCAGCGTTCTCAGCGCTTGCCTAAACTTTCCTAGGCAGGCGCTTTAGACCACTGAGCCATCTCACTGGCCCGAGTTTATCTATTCTTAAAGTTTAAAACTTAGGGAGGGGTTAGGAGTTTGATTATTTTTAATTCACTTTCATAATAACTTCTTTATCCTGGTGAGCCAGTCTTTCTCGGAAGCATTGACTTCCCAGTGTGTTGCTCTATGAAAAGAATAGGGAGTGTAGTAGCCGTTGCCAGCCAGGGACTGCCTCAGCCTCAGCTTACTGAGAGCCTTGCCAGGCCTTCCTCATCCGCCTTGCTTATGTAGATCTGATCAAGAAATGTGACACTTTCCAAGTCAGAGTTACAGAAATGAAGCACATATGCAGTCCTCCATGCAGTGTTGGGGTTTTTATGGAGGAGTAGAACTGGGCAGTGAACCCAGGGCTTTTGTGCTGGGCTAAGTCTTAGCCCTTTTTTAATTTTTCATTTGGAGATAAGATCTTGCTAACTTGCCCAGACAAGGGTTTGACTTGGTGATCCTCTTGCCTCAGCCCCCTAGAGTTGAGGGTGACAAGTATGTGCCACCACACCTGGCTGATGGGCTGTGTGACTTGGGGACAAGTCCTAAACTCATTAGCCTCAAATTTCTTTTCTTCTAAAGTAAGGGGTATGGCAGTGGATCCTCTAAAAGACTTCTTGTCCATCTATCTGTCCCCGTGGGGAAGCCTGCTGCAGTCCTGGCTAGACCTAGCCCACACCTCCGTCCTGTGTCTCACATGGAAGTAAGCCTGCAGGAGGTATGCGCTAACTGGGTGCATGCCCTCTGCCTGTGGCCACCATGGACTTGAGCTGCCTCTGCCATAACCTGTGACCTCGTGCCAGCTCTTCTGATTGGGGCCTCTGAGGTCGTTTCTGAGTCAGGTTTTTTTTTTTTTTTTTAACGGAAGGGTCTACAGGGTATTCATTGTCTCACTACTAGATTGGAATGTAGTGATCCAGGCCTCTAAGAGCTGGGATTATAGGCGTGCCACCCACCCAGTTTCAGTTGCCATGTCAGCTCGCCCCAGGGGCAGGGCTGGCACCAGCCGGCATGAGTCAGTATTTGAATTCTGCTAATTCTGTGGAATTTCTACACCTTATGAAGCTGAGCACATACTTTCAGTGGGACTTAGAAGAAATAAGCTCAGCAAGCCAGGAGCGGTGGCTCATAGCATAGCCCAGTCAGTCTCACCATGTGGGGAGTTCAAAGTCAGCATGAGACACCCAGCAAGACTGTCTCAAAACCAGAACAGAAACTAAGTAAATAGGGATTAAAGTTAGCAGATGGGCAGCAGAGTTCAGCGTGCTGCCTTTGAGTTGTACACAGTACAGAAAGCGCCAGCCTGTACAGGTGTCCGCCCCACGGTACTCACACCCTTTTGTGCCTCTGCAGTCCTATAGGAAACCTCTTTGTCCTATCAGGTTTCCTGCCAGGACCCTGGGGCCCAGAAGTCCACTGTCCAGGGCTGCAGAGGTCCTCAGCAGCAGGACAGGCTGTTGCTGGCTGAGTTGCAGGTACATCTGCTGAAGCAGCATCTGGGGACTGCCTCACACTGGCCCAGTTACTCCTCAATATAAGGGAAAGAAACTCCCAACCTGAAAGCTGGGATCAGTTTGTGTTCTCTAAAACTGAATACATTTTGGCAGTAACAGAGGTTAAGAACAGAATATATTTATTAGGGGAAAGAAAGTTTCTGTCCAAGAAGGACAAAGGAACCCAAGTGGGTTGCCAAGGACCCTGCCTTTTCTAGGGATTTTCTAGGGCAAATCCATTATGTGAGGTAGGTCTAAGGTGTCAGACGTGGGAGCTCACAAGGTGGGCATGAGGGGGGAAAAGCTGTGGTCAACCAGTAAGATTACAAGCACAATTGTTCAGGTAAAATGGATTAAATCTGGGATCAAATGGGCACTAATGCAGAACAGGAGCTTTTCTTGCAGGGCGTTGGGTTAGTGACTTCCTGGCTTTCTCAGGGTGATAGGGGCCTGTTTAGAATTATCATTCCCTGATGTTTATCCTTGGGGGTATGTTTTGTATCTTCTGTCTCGAGGTCTGTCCCAGAGTGTAGGTGTCTTTCCCACAGTTGCAAGGTACCTTATTTAACTTACTGGCTCTTTCTGAGAGCACAGCCCCATCAGCTGCCTGTATATCTGTTTAACTCAGCTGCCCACAATATCCTGGGGTGTAAGTTCTCCTTTTCAAGATAAAATGGAGTTTATGACATGAGTGGAAGAGCCTGTGTTTAGTCCCATTTAAGAGGTAAAGGACCAAGATGGCGCCAGAGGTGAAGAAGGAAGCCCCTGCACTCCCAAAGCTGAAGCCAAAGCAAAAGCTTTGAAGGCCAAGAAGGTCGTGCTGAAAGGCATCCACAGTCACAAAAAGAAGATAGGAATGTCACCCACCTTCTGCTGTCCCAAGACACTGCGGCTCTGGAAGCATCCCAAATACCCTCAGCAGAACGCCCCCAGGAGGCCTGACCATTATACCACCATCGGGCTCCCCTTGACCACAGAGTCAGCCATGGAAAAGCCTGAGGACAGCACCACACTCGGGTTGTGGACGTCAAAGCCAGTAAGCACCAGATCAAACAAGCTGTGAAGAAGCTCTATGACATGGATGTTACCAAGGTCAATACCCTAATCAGGCCCGATGGAGAGAAGAAGGCCTGTGTTCAGCTGGCTCCCGATTATGATGCCCTGGATATTGCCAACAAAATTGGGATCGTCTAAACTGAGTCCAGCTGGCTAACCCTAAATATGTACCTTTTTTCCCCGGGGTGGGGGGTGTGAAGGAAAATGTCTCTCTTTGGTTGTTTATTTATTTATTTTTATGGCTGGCTCAGCCTGCCCTGAGGGAAGGGCTGGCACAGCATGTGGTGCCCGGGATTGAACCTCTATCCCTGCAGCCGCCTGCAGGCACTTTAGACCACTGTGCCATCCTGCCAGGCCCAATGTCTCTATTTGGAATTAACTAGCAAACCTCTAGGGGAGGGCCAGACGGAAAAGCCCTGTTCTGCCCTGGCTGCAAGGGGCACTCAGGCGTGCACATGCTCAGTCCTCTGCGGCCAGCTTGCTGACGCTTTGTGTTTTCTTTGCAGGTACGTGTAAAGTGCATTTTCCTGATCCAAACAAGCTGCACTGTTTTCAGCTTACTGTAACCCCAGGTAATCAGTGCTGTGCTGTCCTTACTGCTCGCGTGTTTAGAACGTTTCGTAAGAACTGCTCGGTATGAAGACGGGCAGTGCTCAATACACCAGCAACTGGGGGGCCCAGCGGCTAGAGTTCCCAGGACCACTGTTAGTGAGTGGTGTGGAGCGGGGGCTCCAGCCTCCTGCTGCTTCCGAGCACCACGGACTGCCAGTCACAGCCCCCTTCAGAGCAGGGGCCAGACAGGACTCTGGGAGGACCGACTAGATGACATGTAGACGGCACCCCGGCCAGGGTGGGGCATCCGAGCACAGCTTACCAGCTGCCCTCTGGGGACTGATAAGGGCCTGCTCCCCAGGCTGGCCTAGGGCAGTCTGTCTCCAAGCAGACCGCAGGGTAGGCGGGAGGCTGTTGCTTTTCTAGTTAGGGCGTAGCTCTGGAATTTGCAGCTTCTGCCAGTGTTAGCAGCTAACTGCAGCAGGTGGCAGGAAGTTGGTGTTGCAGTAGCATGGACAGGGAATGAAGCAAAGAGGTTCTCAGAAGCCTAGCCTTTCTCTGAGAAAGGCATGCACGGGTGTTTGTGAGGAGGTGCCAGCGAGGGAGGTCTCTAGCCTTAGTCCTGGGCCATGTGTGCGCTCTGAAGCCTGAAGTGCTCAGAGTGTGCCAGGGAGCTGAGGCTGTTCTTCGGGTCAGCCTGTCAGTCACTTCAAAGATACAAACTTGAATGAAAACTGTTCTAAGATTTGTGACAAAGTGTGTTAAGGGCTGCTTTGTCTAAAGCTGGTGTTGACAGGTTCTTGTAGTTAGGGGAGGCTGAAGTGGCGGCCTTCAGCTTGGTGCTAGCTGGCTGAGGGGTGCTGTTCTTGAGGCAGCCTGTTCGCAGACCTCCCTGCCAGCGTGGCAGGTGTACTGTTCAGGTTATAGCTCAGACCTGAGGTGGGCAGCAAAAGAGAGACGACAGAAGCAGGGAGTTAGCGCGCTGTTCTGCTGGGGGTGGGGGTGGGGCAGTGAGACACCTCGAGTGAGGACCCAGCAGTGGAAGCAGTCCCTACTGAGTTAAGGAACTTAAGATGTGCTCAGGAGCTTTTAAAATTTCTTTATTATGGTGTGGGGGTTCTACCCAGGGCCTGAGAACCTGTGTAAATTTGGTCTGCTACCAAGTGCTCAGAGATGAGAACACTGGGACAAGACTGATCCCAGAACCTGTCCTTGGACAGTTAAGAAAACACTTCAGTTACGGAAAGGTAAAAAGATGCTAGAGCCAGGTGTGGTGGCGCACGCCTGTAATCCCAGCATTTGATAGGTTGAGGCAGGAGGATCGGTGCGAGTTCAAGACCAGTCTGGGCTACAAAAGTGAGCACAAGCGCCAGCTTTAACCCGCACAGTGAGACCCTGTCTCAAAAAGATTAAAAAAAAAAAAAAAAAAGAAAGAAAGAAAGAAAGAAAAGAGAGATGCTGGGAGTGATAGTACATGCCCATAATTCCTGTACTCAGGAGGCTGAGGCAAGAGTATCTCTGGGAGTTCGGGGCTAGCCTGGGCTACAAAGTGTGTTCAAGGCCAGCCTGGACTGCATAGTGAAACCCCTTCTCTTTTTAGAAAGACAAATGGCCAATTACCTAATATAAATTTCAGCATTCCTAGTATGCAACAGATGGGTATGAAAAACAAAGAAGTAATATTTTTCTTATGACACATTGGCAAAGAATAAAGATGGTAGGGCCAGGTGGCACGCTCACTAACTGCTGGGCCCTGACCTGATGAGACGGTCTCGGAGCTTTGGGAGCAGTGTATTCAGTGGTGGCGTGGTGCTAACAGCCTGCTGTCCAGGCCCTCTGATACAAACATGGAGGGTAGTCAGGAGAGAACATCACAGCTGTGTGCACTGGGGTCAGCATGCTGTCATTTTAAAGATGGCACTCATTGTACCGCTTTGGAAGCTGCGAGTTTTCCAGGCAGCCACTTCCTAGTCTAGCCAGGAGTGGCTGCCTGGTATGGTCTGCAGATTTGGGGGCCTGTACACCCTCCTGCATGCCCCCACGGGCCAGCTGTCCTGAAGCTGCTCCAAACACTTGCTGAGGTGTGGTTCTCTCTGGTGCTGTGTGTGCTGACCCTCACTCCCATCTACCCCCCAGTTGGGAATCTGCCAGTGTGGAGCCCTGCCTGGGCAGGGTGGGTGGGCACGTGGGACCTCGGCTGAGAACCTGGCGTCATGCAGGTCGTGGTTCCTGAGAACTGACATTCCTGTGAGAGACCAGCCTTTAGCCGAGGGAGAAGCAACTGATGCAGGCATGGGCAGGGGAGGGGGGGCAACTCTGGGGGGAGCTGGGCAGTGGGGTGAGAGGCCCAGTCTTGTCAGAGCCCCCACCTTCACTCTGGTGGAGCATGCTTGCCAGTGAGGTGTGGGCCAAGGGCACAGGGCGGGGCTCTATAGTCCTGGTTTACTCTCTTGGTTCACGTTTGCATATCCTGAATCCTGAATATTTGCTTTTAGTCTGTCTGTCTGTCTGTCTCTGTCTCTGTCTCTGTCTCTGTGTCTCTTAAATTTAAAGAAACTTTGTTTTGTTTTTTGACAGATGAGGGTTACTACCAGGGTGGAAAATTTCAGTTTGAAACTGAAGTTCCTGATGCGTACAACATGGTGGTGAGTAGCCTGTTCAGCACGATGCCCGGCCTGGCTGTGCCTGCTGCTGGTTGCCCTGTCACCCACACCAGGCTGAGCACAAACCCCTCTTGCTTTTGTGCCAGATGCCACTCATCAGCAGAATTTGAGTCTGATTCCAGAGAGGCTCATGCACATTCTGTGCCAGGCGAGACTGTTTTCTGCAGCTCTTACTTGGCAGACAAGAAAGACATTTTTATTTTGAGTCACCGCTTTTGTTTATGGTGTAAGGCCAGAATTCTAGAAATCTATGAAATGTGCTTTAGACTTTGAGAGAATGCAGCTTGCTACGTGTAAGTAGTTTATCCCCAGAGTGTGCGAATCCCTCCAGACTCCTCCCAGTAGCCATTGTGGAGCCAAGTGGAGTCTGAGCTAACCGTGATTGAAGGTTAGGAGCAGACTGACAGAAGGCTAAGGGGCGGAATCCTGAGGGAATGGAGATGGCAGCGGCCAAGACGAGGCTCAGGCTGGCCCAGCTTTTAAAGAGAAACTTAAGTGAGTCATTCTGGTGTGGCCCAGAACTGGAATAGGGTGTTTTCTAGGTGACACAGGGCATGGGGGGTGAGAACTTGCTCCCATGGAGGGCAGATTGGCCTGGCTGGTGAATGAAGAATTGGGATGAGGGAATGGTGGGGAGAAAAGGAGAAGAAAGCTCAGAGCTGGGTGGCTGTGAGGGACCACTGGAGTGGAGATTCTGACAGCTCCCCACGCCTGGGTTGGGACACAGAGGATGTGGTTAGGTGTGGTGACGCATCTTGGCACAAACTGCTGCTGACAGGCGGCATGTAGCCTGCTCATCTTACTGATTTCCTTTCCCTTTTCCCTTTCCCTCTACCTTTTTCCTTTCCTTTCCTTTCCTTTCCTTTCCTTTCCTTTCCTTTCCTTTCCTTTCCTTTCCTTTCCTTTCCTTTCCTTTCCTTTCATAGTACTGAGGATCGAACTCAGGACCTATGCCACTGATTTTCTTTTTGTTGCTCGCTCTTATCTATCTTATCTATGTTATGGCTGGCTTGCTCTATCTATGTATCTATGCCTGTCTGTCTGTCTGTCTGTCTGTCTGTCTAATGGCTGGCTCAGCCTGCCATGGGTGTGGGGCTGGTGCAGCATGTGGTGCTGGGGGTCAGTTTCCTAAAGCGTGCCTAAGCAGGTGCTTTAGATTGCTGAGCTATCTTGCTGCCCCCACCCCTGATGTTCTTGATGTGGACGTATAATACAGGTCTACGTGTAAATAGCCGTGTGAGTGTTCCTCCTGAGATCCTCTAACCCTTTAGCCTGTCACTAGAAAAGAACAACCTGGCTAGGTGTGTTGTACATGCCTGTCATCCCAGCGCTTGGGAGGCAGAAGCAGGAGGATCACTATGAGTTCGAGGCCGACCCAGGTTATACGGCGAAACTCAGAAAAAGAAGCCAACCTGATGGTGGCCCAGTGACCATGCAGACAGGAGCTGGCACCTGTGATGCTGGTGTCAGCCACCTTCAGGCCCCAGCCACATTCAGTGGCTGCAGCACTGGTGTTTGAAGCCAAATTTTACTCTCCAGAGATTGACATTTCCCAGGCTGTGCCGTTAAAAAGTTCTCTGTGGAGATGTGGAATGGGTGGCCATGGAAGGCCGACAATCAAGGGCATAATTTAGGTGCTCATGGGTCCTGGCAGCTGAGGCAAGGCTGAGATAGCCTGGAGGTGACAGCTGCCTGGGGTGTGGGCTTGGGAGACCACCTGCATCACAAGGGTTCTCTTTGTTGCAGCCTCCCAAGGTGAAGTGCTTAACCAGGATCTGGCACCCCAATATCTCGGAGACAGGGGAAATCTGTCTCAGGTGAGTGTCGGCTTCCTCTGCCCTGGGGTGCGAGTGAGAGCCCTAGCCTCCCAGTCCTGTCCCCACACCGTGCTGCAGGTGGGGTCTCCTGCGGGGCCTGGAGACAGGCTGTGCCTCTGAGGCCTTCATCTTCCCTGCCCCTTCAGTGAGGGCTCACCCTGCTTGTGCAGGACTGAGTTCAGAGTAAGTCTGATGGGAGCTGGGAGCGGATGCGTCACTGAGCCTAGCAGACCTGGAGTCCTGCGCTGGGGACCCTTCCACGGGGACCCTGGCTGTGTGTAGGAGCCTTCAGAATCTTGCAGCACCCTGGTACACAGTTATGACCACACAGTGTGGTGCTCAGCAGCGCCCCTAGTGGGCCAGTGTGGTGCAGGTGGTTTTCTGTGTCTTGCGCCTGTGTGTGTACCAGGCAGCAGTGGTGGTGGTCATCGTGGTCACAGGGTCTCTGGGCCAGGCTGGAGCATGGCCACAGGCGCAGCACGGGAATGGGTGAGAGGCCCCGGTGGGAAGGGGAGGCAGCTTCCTGAGTGGATTCTCTCCCTGTCAGCCCATGCTTCTGGGGCCTGGGTATTCTCAGCACCTCTTTTTTTTTTTTTCCCTTGTTTCAGAACTTTTGTTTGTTTATTTATTTTTATGGCCGGCTCAGCCTGCCCTGAGGGCAGGGCTGGCGCGGCATGTGGTGCCGGGGATCGAACCTTGGTCCCTGCAGCTGCCTAAACTTTCCTAGGCAGGCGCTTTAGACCACTGAGCCATCCTGCCAGGCCCCCTCTCAGCACCTCTTGATGTCCCCACGTCTCTCCACTGTGTCAGTCAGGGCCACTAGTCCCCTTGGGAAGGAAGCCTGACTGCTGAGGTTCCTCCTGTTGGCCCTGTCCTGTCCCAGCAGTGCCACCTGTGCTGTTGGCCTCTTCAGGTGGCTAAACTGGTGCACCTTTGGCTTTGCCTGTTTGTCCTTAATTGTCAAGCCGAAGCCCACCTTGCTGCAGCAGTGAGTCCATGGCTTTCCTAACACAGGACATGCTGGCTGGTCCTGTGGTGTTCCCCCCGTCCTGTGTGCCCCTTCCTTGGTCAGAACTGGGCCCAGAGCAGGAGTGCCAGGCTTCCCTGCCACGGTGTCCTGGGAAGGCAGGTGGTGGCCTGACGGGAAATCCAGCACCCCCACTGGGTGGCAGATGGCTGTCATCCTGCCCCCTGGGAGCTGAGGCAGGAGGCTTACAAGTTCCAGCCTAGCTGGTGCACTTAGCCAGACCCTGTCGCACAGTTCAAAGGGGCAGATGTAGCTCAGTACGAAGACCCTGGATTCATTCAGTCCTCATTACTACAAAGCAAACTACACAAAGGGCACAAAACGGAAAGAGTGAACCTAGTTGGGTGGATATCCTTGTGTGTAGGCAGCCCCAAGTGCTCAGGAGAAAGATGTGCCGTGTCCTGGAAAAAGAGTGCTGGGCCAGGGGGTGGCTCAGCAGTGTGAGCACCTGCCTGTCAAGGGCAAGGTCCTGAGTTTGATTCCTGGTACAAAGAAAAGAAAGAAACAAAGATAGCACAAAAAAGGAGTGCTGGCCACATGGCAGCAGACAGCGGGGATAGCAGGCTGCTTTGGTGTGTGCGCGGTGTGGACACCTGTGTAGGCTCTTCAGCACACAGTCTGCACCTGACCTGTGTCACTCAGCTTGTTGGCTCACTGCTAGGCTTTTTGTTGTTGTTGTTGTTGTTAATGCCTTGCCCAAAGTGATCACTCTCTCTCTCCCTCTCTTTTTTTTTTTTAAATACTTATTTATTTTTAAAATTATGGCTGGCTCAGCCTGCCCTAGGGGTGGGGCTGGCATAGCATATTGTGCTGGGGATTGAGCCACCGCCCCTGCCGCTACCTAAATGTTCCTAAGCAGGCACTTTAGACCACTGAGCTATCCTGCCAGCCCCACTGCTAGGCTTTTAAAAAACTAGGAAGTCCCACGCAGGACTGCAGGTGTCCAGTGAGGACAGAGGGCCCAAGCCAGCTGAGCGCTGGGTCTCTTGGGTCCAGGGAGAGAGGCTGAGCTCGCCACCGCACCCTGGTTCTGCCTGCCCAGTTCTCCCCAGACTCTGCTGCACCTGTATCTTTTCTGGTACTTAGGAGCATCTTCCTCAGGTAGCAGCTGTTGGCTCCTGAGCTGTGGTCTTCTCGTACCCTGCTCAAGGACTGCCTGGTCAGTCTTTCAGGACTCTTTACTTTGTGGCTACCCCAGGAGTCAGGCTCCATGTCAGGATGCAAGGCCCAGATCAGGAGATTGCTGTGGACCTCCAAGCTTCAGGAATACTCCTTGGGCCTCCTCTATCCCCTTGCTTAGTGACCCCCTGCAGGTGGTGGCTTCTGCACATGAGCTCCTGCTGGTAGTGCTGTCTGTAGGCAGGCAAGAGCTTCTATAGCAAGTGGAGTGCTGCTCTTCCATGGCTGATGGCCCCTGCACCCCTGCCTGCCTCCACCTATGGGGTCCCTGTGCACAGGATGGTGGAGGGCTGGCTCCAGGTCCTGCTCGTGTGGGGCACAAGGAGTGGGGACAGCTGGAGCTGGTGCTGGGCCTACAGGGAAGGCCAGCCTTGCTCAGGAACAACTCGCCCTGTACCGTGTGCTCTGCTGGGTCAGAAGGCCCATAGGGCCTGTAGAGGACTCCTGGAAAGCTTCAGAAGCTATGAACTTCCGGGACAGCTTAAGTTAGATTCACTCACTGCTTCCTCAGTGGGGTAGAAAGATGTCCAGCCAACTAGTAGAGGGTTGAATTTTCCTTTTCTTTTTTAAAAGCTCAGAGTAGCCAAGGAGATAGCTCAGAATAAGTACTTGCCTGGCAAGTGCAAGGTCCTGAGTTCAATCCCTGGTACCGTAAAAAATAAATAAATAAAAGCGCAAAGTAAATTTTAGTGGTTAAATTAGAGTTGACTATATTTTTCTAACTGATTTTCATAGATAATTAATATTATAGTTGGCCTTTTTTGTTTTGTTTTGGTTTTTTTGGCCTACCCAGCCTACTCTGAGGGCAGGGCTGGTGTGGCATGTGGTGCTGGGGATCAGACCGTAGTCCCCTGAGCCTGCCTAAGCTTGCCTACACAGGTGCTTTAGACCACTGAGCTATCTTGCTGGTCCCTAAGATTATAGGTTTTATGCAGAATCTATGCATACACATATTTTCTTTTGACCTAAATGGACAGTGATTTTGCACATGTTGTACTCCATTTAAGTTTGTCATAAGCAACAGTTAACAGCCCTTTGTAAAAACCAGATGTTACCATGTTAGCATAGCAGCCTCTATCTGTAGATCAAAGCCATGCACAATATAATTAGCAAATGCAAAGGCAGCTATCTCCAGAAAGAAGCTTGACAACAAATCTTAGCTTTCCAAGTATGGGATATTGTTTATGTGAGAAAATGTAACATGCGCAGGACCTTGGCATGCTCTGGTCCAGCACCCCATCATCCTGCAGAAGCTAGGGTGCACCTCCGGCCCTGGTCCAACCTTACAAGGAGCTGCTACCTGGAATTCTTTATTTTTTTAATGTGTTTAGTACAGGGTCTCAGTACACAAATCGAACTTGTAGTGATCCTCCTAAGTCTCCCGCGTGCTGGAATTATAGGCACACACTACCATGTCCGGTCTCAGTCTTGGTCTCAGTCTCCGTTTCAGTCCCTATCTCAGCTTGTCCTGGGGCAGGGCTGGCAGGACTTGCAGAGGATCAAACCCTAGTTCCTGCGCTTGCATAAGCAGGTACTTCAGTCCCCTGAGCTATCTGGCTGGCTCTACTACCTGGAATTCTGCACCAATCTGCTGATTCCCTTTTGAAAACCTTTTTTTAAAAACAAAGCAAAAAAACCATTAAGATGTCATGTTTCAGTTTATGTAGTTGTGTATACGTGTAGGCTCCTGGAGGCTGGCCCACTGTGAGCTGTGTTCCTGGGCCTGTCTTTTCCAGGATGGTGACTGGGGAACTTAGGATCATGCCTGACATACGTAGTAACTTCAGAGCCTCCATTATTCCATGGTTTCTTTTAGTGTCATTCCCTGAATATTGAAATGACTAATGCTCTGTGCTGTTGGAAGCATACTGAAAACTTCCTTGTCAAGGATTAAAGATCTGTGTGTAGAGTGAATAAGAAAGACGCACAGAGTTGCAAGCCTCGGCGGAGCAGTCCGCAGCAGAAAGCCGAGCAGCCACAGGGAAAGCAGCACGCTGCAAGGCTGCGAGTTCGTGTTTGAGGGACACCTGTGGCTTGGTGCCCGGTGGCCACTCTGCCTTGACTTGTCTTGTCTCTGTTTCAGCTTACTGAGAGAACACTCAATCGATGGCACCGGCTGGGCTCCCACGAGAACGTTGAAGGTGAGTCAGTGCCTTTGGGTCATTGTCCTCCCCAGGGGCTCCTCCTTAGGCTCCCGCCTCCTGGGAGGGCAGTACACTGCCAGGTCATCTGCTGGACGTGAGTCCTTATGGGTCAGTGGTAGTGGTGTCTAGGAGCCAGAGAAACCTGGAGCAGGTGTCAGCCACCACAGGAAGCGTGTGGCCCTTGTCACAGGGATAGCACGAGGCCTAGGTGCTCAGAAGAAAGAGCTGTACACTGGTGTGGCAGTGACTCCCTGAGGCCACAGGACTGGCATTTGGTAGGTGGCTGTCACCATATGGCCACTGCAGGGCCGGGCACAGTGCAGGAAGGGACCTTTGGACTGCCACCTGGCCTCAGGGAAACTGCTGACCTCACAGCACTGTGGCCCACTTCCTCCCAAGCCATCTTGGTCCCTGCCACAGGGCAGCCCAGCATGGCCTTCCTTGCAGCCCTATGCAGGCTCAGGCCCGTGCTCCTATGGCCTCACCTAATAGCTGCAGCTCCCTCTGGGGCCTCTGTGCCGGGAAGGTGTGTTGGCGCACCTGCAAAGCTGCCCACCTGGCTACCTCCTTCCTCACCCGACACAGTGCTTTTCCCACACTCCTGTGCCAGCCCTGGACACCAGGGGTTTGCCAGGGGACTGGGTGAAGAGAAGGCAGGTGGGGGTGAGTGTTGGCTGCCGGCCAGCAGAGGGTGGGCATGTCGTGAGGGGCGGCTTACAAGCTGCTGCAGAGGCACACAGACAAAGTCTGTGCTGGCCACAGATCGAGTCCGGCCAGACCGGACAGCACGGGTTTTGTTTTATTTTAATGAAAGCATCTGGTCCTTGGAATGTGCACCTCACTCAGTACCTGAAGGAGTAAAAGCAAAGGTATTAAGTGGACGCCAGCTACGGGCAGTTAGCCTGTGTCTGGAAACACTGCATGCTAAAGATGGGTTCCAGTATACAACAGGAACTTTCTTGGTCTTGAGTTGAAACAGCTTTAGTACCCAGGCCTGAAAAGGGTTTTCTGGTTTTTTTCTGTTTCAGGATGTCGTTTGGGGGTTGAACTCTTTATTCACTGTAAGTATATGGCAGCTCCCTGGTTTTCCTGGCCTCTGTCTCTCTGCGTGTCACTGTGGGGATCACACTGGAGGTCCCATGTACACCCCTCAGGCTTGGCCTCTCTGCATTGCTCTCACATAAGGAAATGGAGCCGTGACGGGGCAAGCACACTGGGGTGGCCCTGCGGTGAGGTGGGCAGGGCTCTCCAGGCCAGGCCTTGGAGGTGCCTGAGCCGTGATGCTCCAGGTGTCCTGGGTGGGTGAGGATGCACGAACGGGAGAGCCTGGAGCTCCAGCTTGGAGGAGCCCGAGTCTGAGGTCCTGCCTCCCTGGGGGGGGGGGGGGGGTGCTGCGAGGGCCGCTGCTCCAGATGGCCCAGGGCTGTGGGCAGGACACGAAATGCTGGCCCTGGGATCTTGATAAAAGGCCTTTCAGAGAAATAAGTTTCAGGGATCCCTCTAGAGTTAGGCCCAGGTCCCTTGGGAGCAGCTCACTTGCAGAGCACGCACAGTCCCCTCTCGCGCTCCCAGCATGTCTGTCTGCTTCCCTCAGCCGCTCCTCCTGTCCTCAGTGGTAGCACTGGGGATGTGACCCAGCACCTTCATGCTGAGCTACACGCCCAGCCCTTTATTCATTTATTTGTATTTTGAGACAGACCTTCCCTAAAATAAAAATAAATAAAAAGAAATACAGCTGCTTTTCCCATGACTGTCACTATGGGCACAGTACACAGCAGTGACTTAGCAGATCCTGCTAGGCTGGGATAAGAATGGCTTGCAGGAGACACGGGGCTCCTGCTTGAAGCCCAGATAGTTCTTGGTTAGGAAGGCAGCCAGTCTTGGATCCCCAAGCTCTCCAGAGGGCGCCCCACCCCAGCAGCTGCCTGCAGGGTGCCAGTGCGAAGGCACCCACGTACTCTGGTCTTCCATGAGGACTGAGTGCCCCAGGAGCCCTCCTCAAGGTTCTCTCGGCTACTCAGATTCCTCTTGCTGCTTCAAGTGACAGCTTAGACAGCAGGCTAGAGGTCGTTTCCAGCATTGACTCTGGCTTTCTCTCATTTAAGGATCTGTTGAATTTTGATGATCCACTCAATATTGAGGCTGCAGAACATCACTTGCGGGACAAGGTGAGCTCAGGATGGGCTTATTCCAGCTCACCATGTTAGGTAGAAAGACGTGATGCTGTCTGGCCTGTGTGAGGGAGAGTGGAAACTGGACTTAGGAGGCGTGACACCACCTGGGGGCACTTAGGAAGTGTGTGTTACCTGAGGCCAGGGAAGCAGTTTCTGTCAGAGGGTTCCTAGGAAAGCTTCAGGTGAGTGATGGAAAATTGGGCAGCGACTCCTTTTCCTTTGGAACCGGGTGCCTGTGCATTGTTCTTAATCTTCAGTTCCTTTTTGAAAAAATTTATATTATGGCCAGTTCAGCCTGCCCTGGGGGTGGGGCTGATGCAGCATGTGGTGCTGGGGATGGAACCGTGGCTCCTACGGTTGCTTAAGCAGGCACTTTAGACTGCTGAGCTATGTCGCCGGCCCCTTCAGTTCCTTTTAAAACAATCTTTCCCCTCAAAGCCAGTGTTCAGAACATTGCTTCATTTCAGCAGCTGCCTTACATTCTCTAAGTGGCTCCGCCACACTTTTTAAAACCATCCTCTCCTTGGTGGGTATTCAGGTTTTTCCCTGGGACATTTTTCTAGCTACAAAGAAGTTAGTAAATTTCTGTTGCACTTTGTTTTCGTCCGTCCGTCCGTCCGTCCGTCCGTTTTTGAAGTAAGGTTTGACTATGCAGGTCAGACTGGCCTTGAGCTCAGCCCAGGAAGGCCTCAAAGGAGTCCTAGAAGTAGGACCCTGGCTCAGATGATGTACGGCCTTAGTCTAGCCCTTGCCAGGCTATTTCTATGCAGTACAGGCAACGCCTGCTTCCTCCTCCTTTCAGAAAACTCCTCAGGAGGTGGAGGGGTCCTCATTCAAGGGTGACCGAGCTCCAGCCTGTGGTATAGCTGGCAGTGTCTGTTGGGCCTGCTGCAGGTAGATCTGAAATGTCAGTAGAACCCCTGTTCAGAGAGTATGTCTGGAGACAAATGTCCAGGCCTCCTAGGAGAGAGGGGGTAGAGGAGCCACGCTAGTGCTGTGGTTTCTGCCCCGGAGGAGAGTGTGGGGTGGGGGCTCGTCCTGTGTGATTCCAGGGCTCTCTGCCCAACTGCCACCACTGTGCTTGCCCTGTGAACTCCCTGAGCCTAGGGCTCAGCCTGATAGTGTCCTGTACCACAGCCCAGGGCCTGGCACTGGGCTTTTTCCCTGCTTATCCTGGGTATGGTGAGCAGAGGAAGAGCCTGAAACACAGTGGCAGCCTTTTGTCCCAATGGCAGGTGATAGGCAGAGGTCTTCCTGCAGAGTTGCCAGCATCGCCTGGCTCTGGGGAAACATGCTCTGGAGAACTTCTGCTGGGGGGCCTCTTTGTGCACAGCCCCATCACAGAGGCTCCGCAGAGGCTGCCCTGGCAGGCATGAGGGACCAGCAGCAGTCCCATGGGGCCAGGGCACAGCTAATTTCTCACCCTGAACATGGGAGCAGTCCCACAGTGGACTCCTGCCCTGGAGGGGGTGCTGTGCCAGTTCAGTGTGTTGAGGACAGCTGCCTGGCATCTGGCTGGCCAGAGCAGTGAGCCTGCAGAGAGGAGCTGCCGGCAGCGTCTCGCACCAGAACGTGTGGCGCCTTAGAGTGCGCTGGCCCTGCCTGTTGTGCACCAGCTTGCAGCACTGCATGGCACTGCAAGCCCTTTTTCACTCAGGCCAGTGGGATTTTGTGCCTATCCCTGGCACAGATCTGGAGCCGCAGCCCACACTGGAGAAAGCCGTCCTGCTGGTGGTAGGCTGGCTGCGTCCTGGGCTCTCATGACCTTGTCATCAAAGGCCTCCTGGAGGCTGGGCTGCCTGTCCTGCTGTTGTGGACAAAGCACCAAGCTTTCCTTGGGGTGGGGGGCTGCAGGTGCAGCTGGCAACTTGGGGCATGGGGCAGGTGTATTCCCAGTAGGCAACTGCCCCTGGTGGAGTCACAGTGGGGGCAGAGATCTGGAAACAAGGAACTTCCAGAGAGCCACAGCCACAGCTTGTCCTGTCTGCAGCACAGTGGGCTTGGCCACACTGCCAGCCTTACCTGCCATCTATACAGTCCGCTGTGGGTGGGCTCCTCATAGGATCTCTGCCCACCCCTGTGCAGTGCGGAGCAGTAGCCCTTGGCCTGTTGCCCCTCAGCCTCTGCCCAGCGTCTTACTCTTCTGCTTCCTCCACAGGAGGACTTCCGGAACAAAGTGGATGACTACATTAAGCGCTACGCCAGATGATGAGAGGAGGACACTGTGGCCAGGGCCCACGGGCCTCCTCCCGTGCTCACGCCCCTCAGCCCCGCAGGCCGGCCGTGGCCTGCGGCTGCCCTGTCCTGGTGAAGAATCCTCTGACTGCCCACTGTAGCTGGAGAGTGCAGCGTAAATACACAGGAGGGTGTGTCTGGCTCCAGAGCTTTGTCTGCTTCCCTTAACGTGTTTACTTTCCCCAAACTGTGCCATCTAGGCTGGCGCATCCAGAACTCGGCCTTCAGCTGCGCTCACTCTCTGGCACTGCACAGGGGTGGCCGCAGGGGCATGGAAGGGCACGTCTAGCGTGCTCGTACATGGCATGAAGAGCCCGCGCGAGCTACGACTGACGCACGTTCTCCTAGCTTCCTCTGTGAATGTTGGCCCTGCCTAGATGTGAAGCTTCCCAGAATGCATAGTCATTCACTGTAGCTCTTACTGAAATGCGCATTTTATTTAATGTAAGTATATTTTGGAACAGATTTGTAATTTGTACAATTTAATGCTTTTATTTTTTTCTACTCACTTAGTTTGTATTTTCATTGTATAGAGCAGACAGAAAGCTATGGGTCAAGCAGCCGCAGAAGAGAAATACAGGGCAGCTCCGAAAGCCACATTACTGTGTCCCAGCACAGCTGGGGCTGCTCCTAAACACCACCTCTTGCTTTTGGGTCCAGAGGTGGCCTGGACCTCAGAGCCCTTGAAGCTGACCGGATGGCAAAAGTCAGTCAGGGCAGGGGCCCTTTCTCATGCTGTCTATGAGCAGCGGGCTGGGCTGGGACCCGTCAGGGGTTGCCAGTTCCACTGTGATCACAGGCCTGGAGTCGGTCACTACTTAGCAAGAGTACCCAGCGTCCCTATTAGCTGGGTGACTGGCCTGGTGGGCCCAGTCCTGTGCCGTCTGGGGTGTCCCGAGGGCTGGGGGGGCTGCTGTTGGGCCTGCAGGCAGGGGCGGACCCTGACTTGCACGGCCTTTACACCGCACACACGGTAGGCATGGTTAGTGCCACATCTGCCCCCACCCCGCTCCCGCACCCTCTGTGGTCTCTGGCTGCCAGCTCTGGCATTCAGGCTGCCACTGTTGAGGAGAAGCTGGCAGTGAGAGGAGCCCGGCCCAAGTAGGCACAGGATGGAGCTCCTGCTCCCTGCTTCACGTCAGGAATTGTGCTTGCCAGAGTGGGGGCCTGGCTGGTGGCCCCAACCCTGGGTGCAGCAGGAAGGGTGGGGTGGGCTCCAAGGTGCTCTGTCCAGCGGCAGCAGCACACACCACCTCTGCTCGCAGAGCCGAGGCGGGCCAGCCTGCGGGGACTTCTCCTTTGTGCACTTACACAAAAGAAGGGGTGTCGGCCTGTGGCGCTATGCATGGGTGTGCTCCACACTGAGAGCAGCGTGCCAGGTACTAGTTCGGACTGCAAAGTATCTGCTGTACAAAAACCCTGACCTTATTATCGGAGATTCACGCTTAACATGGCACCTCAAACCTGGGCACAGCTACAAGTGCCTGTCTGGGATTGTAGCACTCAGGAGGCTGAGGCAGGAGGGTCCCTGCGAATTCAAAGCCAGCCTGAGACACAGGGAGGGCCTGTCTCAGGAAGAAAAGATTCCCAGATAACTGAGTGATCTGTTCTGTCCAGCAGAAATCCAGACATGAGGCCTGGGATCTGCTCTCAGGCCCAAGCAGTACTCCAGGCTTTGTGCCACGTGTTCCCAGCTAACTTGTCCTGGTGGGAATCTCGGTGGCTGAGTATCCACCAACTGCCTCATCCTGCTGCAGCTCCTGGCCACCCCTGCCCTTGGCTGCTGGCACAGAATCCCGTCCATCGCAGGGCTGCCCTTGGGATGGATGACCCCCGCCTCTGGGCCCAGAGGACCCCCCCCCCCCGCAACCCCTGCCAGGCACCAGCAGCTGTGCTCACGCTGCTGCAGGGCAGCCGCTGCTTCAATGGAGAAGCTGAGTCGGCCTCGGCGGCTCACCTCTGGCCCTCACCTTGCTACACTTTCTCATTTCCTGTTTTTGGGGTATAGCTTGGGAGCCACAGGAGGCTGTGTCTTCGATTAGAGGACTGGCTCACCAGTCTGCACCGGTGCCCCTGAGGGCTCTGAGCCTCTGCTGGGCACTTCCAGCTAGAGTCACCAAGCAGCTGTGTGTGCATTCTCCGGGCAGAGATCACATAGCTGGGAACCAACCGCCCCACACGTAGTGGGACGGACACACTGCTGGTGTTCCTCACCAAGCTTCCGGTTCCAGCTACCTTGGCCATGGATGGGAGTCAAACAAGCACAGACTCCCAGCTGGGTTCCCGTTTATCCCAAGGTTCTTTCCAGGAACTTCATCTACCTGAGACAATTCAGTCTTAGGAATTTTTCATAAAACATGCTGAGTAAAAGGCTACCTCTCATTTTCCAAAGCATTCGGAAAATGACAAAACCTGTGACCTGGCCCCCAGTTGCCTCCCTCAGCAAGAAGCACCGGAACACACAGGGCCTAACAGGAGGAACCCACACAGGCCAAGTCTGCCTTACCTCCTGGCCCGTGGTTACCAGAATTGATTTACTGAAAGAACTAAGGGCTTGAGGGCCGGCGAGATAGCTCAGTGGTCTAAAGCGCCTGCTTAGACAAGCTTGGGCAACCACAGGGACTGGTTTGAGATCCCTAGCACCACATGCTGCCCCAGCTGCAGGGCAGGCTGAGCTAGCCATAAGATAGATAGATACATACATACATACATACATACATACATACATAAAGTTTTTTTTAAAAAAAGGAATTAAGGGTTTGAAAAAATTCTTACAAAACCACTATCATGGTTTGGGGTTTTTGCAAGGGAAAATATAAGACATGACAAGATTTTTTTTTGTCTTTTTGAGACGGTCTCGCTATGCAGTTGAGGCTGGCCTTGAGCTCACTTTTGTAGCCCAGGCTGGTCTCGAACTCGCACCGATCCTCCTGCCTCAGCCTCCCGAGTGCTGGGATTACAGGCGTGAGCCACCACGCCTGGCTGACAAGATTATTTTATAATCACCCAAAGAATCACTAAGAGTGTAGGAAATCTCCACACACTAAAGACCAAAGAATCTGGCTGAGGACCTGGATCCTAATATCCTGCGTGAGGCCAGCTGAAAATCTAGAGCTCATAGCATTGCCTCCTACAAGTCCAACTGCAGGCCTAGAGCTCACACAAAGTCCCATGGAAGGCCTAAGTTCAGTGGAGGAAGCTGGAAAGTCTGTACCAGCAGGATGAAGGGTCCGTGTTGACAGGCTAAGGGATCTGAACTAGATAGAGCCGGGCAGCAACAAAGAACCAGAGCGCCCCAAATGTGCCACAGCCGTCCTCAACATCACAGAGCACCCCAAATGTGCCACAGCCGTCTTCAACAACATCACAGAGCGCCCCAAAGGTGCCACAGCCATCAACAACATCAGAACACCCCAAATGTGCTACAGCTGACCTCAACATCACAGAGCACCCCAAAGGTGCCACAGCCATCCTCAACATCACAGAGCACCCCAAAGGTGCCACAGCCATCCTCAACATCACAGAGCACCCCAAAGGTGCCACAGCGTCCTCAACATCACAGAGCACCCCATGTGTGCCACAGCCGTCCTCAACATCACAGAGCACCCCAAAGGTGCCACAGCCGTCCTCAACATCACAGAGCACCCCAAATGTGCCACAGCCATCCTCAGTGTCACAGAGCACCCCGTGTGTGCCACAGCTGTCCTCAACAACATCACAGAGCACCCCAAATGTGCCACAGCCGTCCTCAACAGCATCAAGTTCTATGGCATCCAGCAGTGAGGAAAGTGGAGTTTCCATCAGGAAGGCCAGTGTGACAAGCTTCTCCACGAAGCTAAGCAGTGTGTCATCTGTCCCTTCAGAGTCGAGAGATGCTGAAGAGGACCAGAGCTCCCCCCAAGTGAATTGTAGCCATTCTCACCATTTATTAAGAAAGCCAACACAAGATCCTCCAGCAGAACAGCCCGGAAGAACCAGCAGCTTCCAGCAGCTTCTCCCATTGTTCTCTTGTGCTGCTGCATAATCCTCAGGTGGCCTGTCACACCCAGCACCATGCTAGTTCAGTTCAGCTGGGTGTACCAAGTGGACCACCAGTTAATCCACTACAAGCCCCGTGGTTGCTGGCTGTGGTGGCACGCACCTATAATCTAGCACTCCTAGAAGGATCACGATTGAGGCCAGCCTGGGCTGTCATGGACTTAGAAAACTTAGTTACTATTCTGTCATTGCAGGGACAGACACCAGACACGCAAGCTTAGGAAAGGAAAGGCTTATATAGCTCACAGTTACTGGAGATTTCAAGACGCTGCCCCACTTTATACAGTCTGGAGGAAAGCCTGGGATGCTGCCCTGTCCAGGATGATTCACTCCATACTTTGGAGAAACCGCCGCCTGAGGCGGGGGACACAGCCTCTGACTGCGTTGGCAGTTGGTTTAATGGTCTGTGCCTCCCTCAGCCCCGCCCCTTGGGTCACGTGTTTGACAGCCCCATGATTTACATGAGGCTTTGGAGGGACAATGAGATACAAACAGTAACGCTTGACCACCACAGATAAGACACTTGCAGGGCTTCAGTTGTGGAGGTGTTTGCTTAGATGCCCTGGTACAAAGGACTCTTCAAAGCCCTGGCTCTGTGCTCACTTGTTTTCACTGCCAGAATCATCAAGCCGAAGTTCTTCCTGTATGTCAGCGCCAAGCTGTGGACATGAGTTCCCAGTGCTGGAGGACAGGTCTCTCTAACTGGGGCCTCGGGCACAGTGCGCCCTGCTCCTTCCAGCTGTGGCTGGATGCCCAGAAGTTCTCATGCAGGTTCCATGTGTCTTTTCCACCTCCATGTGACTTCAGTCTTTGGCACCTGACATTGGAAGGTCCTATGCTGCATTTTGTCACGCCAGTGACCCCGGTCCATGCTGGCTGAGGCTGGGGCATCCTGGTGGGGAGTAGCACTGAAGCTGAACAGCCTGTGTCCTGCCTGTCGTGGAGTGGGGGACTACCCTGTCTCAGTCCCTCAGCACAGCACCAAGTTTAAAGGAGGAGAGCTTTACTTGGGTTCACGGTTTAGTCCACAGCCAGCTCCATAGCAAAAGCGGCACGGTAGCCAGGAAGCAGAATAGTGAGGTGCCAGGAGACAGGCGCCCTCCCAGGCCCTGCTGCCTCCTGCAGTAGGACAGTCCTGGTCTCTGGTCGGCACATCCCTTGAACACTGCCGCCATGATCTGGGCATCTCGAGGAAGCCAGAAAGACCTCACAACCTAGGGTGCCAGAGAGACCAGCGGGAGGGACTGGGCCCTACTAAATTGCTGTTGATCTTGAGCTCTGCCCAGCACCTATTCCAGGAAAGAAATTGACATGAAGATCTTCTCAGAAGAAGCAAGGTGCAAAGATTGTTTGCTTACAGACCAACTAAAGCAAGATCCGTAAACAAAGAAGGAAAATTAAAATTACGCTGTCTGATAGTCCAGAGTACTACTGAGAAGCAGAGGGGAACAAGCAGAGGAAACAGGCATGAAGTGCACACAAGATTCCTCACCGAGCAAACTGGTCGCCAGTCTGCCTGTGGGAACATTCGTGGCCAGTGCCTGCCTGGCACCTCTGGAAGACACATGGGAGGCACTGGCAATACCAGGACAGCTGGGGACTCAGCACCAACACCCTGGCTGTGGTCAGAGATGTGGCCTCTGTGAGAAGCCAAGAACACCTACTGTGACCTTAATACAGTTTTCAATTAAAAGGATTCTGGGCCCCACATAGTGAAATGCTCAAAGTGTGTCATTCAGTAATGCAGCTATAGGGCCGGGGAAGCAGCTCAGCGGTGCAGTGCCTGCCTGGCAAGCGTGGGCTGGGAGTGATTCCTGGCACCAAAATATATGTACAAAACATGCAAAGAGGTAAATATGGCCCGTGGTCACTGGTGGGAAGCAGTCAATAGAAAGAGACCCAGAAATGATACACAAATGACAAATATAAGCGATAAGACCATTAAAACTGTTTAAGGAGGTGGAGAATATAGAAAAAGTTTCAGTGCCAGAAGAACACTGCACCAGCGATGAATGAGGTCGGGAGGCTGCGCAAGTAAAGGTCACTCCTGTGAGTGGAGAGGCAGCGCTGAAGTGCAGAGTTGCAAAGCGGCTCAACCCCACCAGTGACGTGGGCTCACAAGCCATGTCTGGGACACTGGCCAACTGCGTGTCCCCAAAGAAGTAGAGAAAGAATGAGGGGGAAGAAAATGAAGACCTGAGCAGAGGAGCACTGTAAATGTGTTGATGAAAACGCTTGACAGAAGCAGCAAGCCACGCCAGGTGGCGTGGAATCAAATTGCCTGGGATCTGTGACAGCGCAGAGCTATAAAGGCGGGAGACGGCTGAGTCCTCGCCACAGACAACGCAAGCAGGCAGTAGTGGAGAAGTGCCTGTACAGTGCCGAGAGGACATGCAGGTCGGAGCTCCGTCTAGAGCCGTGGTTCTCAACCTTTCTAATGCCGTGGCCCCGCAATACAGTTCCTCATGTTGAAGTGACCCCAAACCAAAAAATAATTTTGGTGGCTACTTCAGAACTAATTTTGCTACAGTTATGATTCAGAGTGGCTTTAGGCGATCCCTGTGTTTTGGTTGTTCCACCCTGTCAGGGTCTCAACCCACAGGTTGAGAACCACTGGTCTAGAGCAACTGTTGCCGGGGAAGGCAAAGATGGGACCACCGCCGGCGTGGCTCACGTTGTAGCCACAGCACTTGGGAGGCGGAGGCAGGATGACTGTACATGTTCAAGACTACCCTGGCTATATATCAAGACCCTGTCTCTGAGACGGAGGAAAAAGCAAGTGAAAAAGACAAGCGATGACCAAGACGAAATCAGCCTAAGGTACACAGTATTGTTCTGTAACTGTCTGGGGGTTGAAAGTTCTGGCTGAGTTCCCTGCACTTACACTGTCCATCCACGCAGGGCTTGAGGCCCCTTAGTCTTAGTCTTTACTCGTTGCTGGGACAAATACCCAACACTCAAAATGAAGGAAGGAAAGGTTTATTTAGCTCACAGTTCGCGGAGGTTTCAGTCCATATTTGGCTGGCCCAAGGCTGAGTGGAGCAGGGCAGAGAGCATCTAGTTCATGGCAGTGGAATAGCAACAAAATGGTGGCAGAAGCAGCCAATCAATCAGGGCAGCAGAGCAGCAGCAACAGCTCAAGTCTGTCTGTTTCTCTATATTACATTCAGGCTCTCCACTTCAGCCTCCGCCTTGGGCTACACCCATAATCCCGGAAGTACTTAGACCCATAATCCCATCAGTACTAAAACCCATAATCCCAGGGATCATGGATCAAGTCTCAAACTCCATAAATCCACACCCCCTGACTCACGAGGCTTTGCAGGGACAACTAGGCATAAACCATAACAGCCCCAAATAGAAGAAAAAGCATAAGAAACTATGGACGTTCAAGGAAATCACCCAGGGACTGCAGCCTCAAGAGATTTGTGGAGTTACCTCAGGGCCTCTCAGCCTCAGCCATGCCACTGGGGACAACTGGTTATTTACTGCCGCCTGGCAGCCAGAGCAGAGTACACAGCAGCTGCTGCAGCTGGGTGTACCAGGCCACTAATTCGTTGCTGAGCTGGGGATACTCTGCTCTTGGGCCCATCTGTGAGTAGTTTTGCTGTTTAAATATAGACTTTACTTTTCAGAGCAATTTTAGGCTCACATCAAATTCATGCAGAGGTTGCCCAGCACGGTGGCTCACACCTGTAATCCATCCAAGCACTTGGGAGGCTGAGGGAGGAGGATCCCTGTGGATGAGTTCAGCCTAGACTATATAGTGCCACTCTGTGTAGAGATAAAAACAAAACTTGAAGAGCTAGCACATATGCCTGTCCCAGCATCTGCTACACGACTCTTGAGCCCACCTGAGGCACCACCACTGCCCAGAGTCGAGGCTTACATTTGGGGTCGCACATTGTCTGAGGCTGAGACCACATGTGAATGTCCACTGCTGCACTATTGTACAAAACACTTCCACTTCCCCAAAAACCCTCCTTGCTCTTTACCGGCTCTCTGCTGCTTGTTTTGGTTTCTGAGCCAGGCTCTCACTCTGTAGCCCAGGCTGGCCTCGTGCCCCTGGCCATCCCTGCCTCAGCCTCCTCTGCCTCACAGGTCGCCTGTGCCTTGCCGACTCTGTCAGTCTTTCCTGAAGGAGCACCTTCTCCTGCATGCTTTCTGCACTGCAGGCTCCTCCCAACCCAGGCCCTGGCTCACTAGACCTCTCAGTGCCCTTCTTCCTTTGATTACTGGCTGCCTCTGGCCAGAAACGAGCTGGGGTACTGGCAGGAAGTGGAGTCCAGGATGGCACATGCCACACCGAGTCGGGTTCTTCTGGACCCAGCAGGAGGCAGTTGTCAGCCCAGGCTCCCCCAGGGTAGCCCAGTTCCTGTTCTGGCCCCATCACTCTCTGCATGCTGGTAGACATGGCCACGTACTCATGTGCCACGGTTTCCTCATCTATAAAATAGGGATGACAGTGCTGAAGATTAAATTAGTGCATTCCTCATGGTCGGCCCAACTCGCCTCAGGGACGAAACCATGTTGGCTGGGCCAAGGGCAGTGGACCTCTGTCAGTACCTGGCTTTGGGTCGCTCCTCACTGTTAAGGGTTTTCAAACAGAGGCCAGACCAGAGTCCAAATTAGAGTTTAAATGTGAGCCTTTAATACCGAGCTCGGGGCCTTCCTGACTTCAACTCATGCAGGAGAGAAGACAGAGAAGCGCCCTGAGTGACAGAGAACAAGGTTTTTACACAGAAACTACTTTCCACTTAGCACGTATTAATTTTTTAAAAATTAATCATTTGTAGGGGCTGGGGAGATAGCTCCGAGGCACAAGTGCCTCCCTGGCAAGTGCAAGATCGTGAGTTTGAACCCCAGTCCCGCAAAAAAAAAAAAAAAAAAAAAAAAAAAAAAAAAAAAAAAAAAAAAAAAAAAAAAAAAAAAAAAAAAAAAAAAAAAAAATCATTTGTCACACAGGCACAATTTACTAGACAGTAGATTGAGTACAAGGTCTGAATGAACTTTGAGTTTTAATTTAAAAAACAAAATCTCTAGCTACTTTCCCACGTGAATCATCAAGCAGTCAGGCCCAAACAAAATGATCACCTCTGGGGGCTATCTTAAGTACGCATCCATCAGCACGAACCACTCTAGGCTATTACAACAGGTGCGTTCCAATCGAAGGTCATTCATTCACTTTTGGTCTTCACTAGTATAATGCTCTATTTGTTAAGAACAGTTATAGAAAGAACTCACCAGTCTTAGGAGGAGCTTCCCGGACATGAAGGCTTAAAGTTGTAATTTTTAAACTACTGAGTAGTGTGCCCTATTACTAATTCACAAGGAAGTTACCTCGGTGAGTCTGAAACTTAAAGTAACCCATTACACTTACCCCACAGCTGACTTACCTACCAGTCCGTGCAACAGCCCCAAATGACTCCGTCTTCCCATCCCAGACAAGGGCACCAACAACTTGGCCACCGAGCCTCCCGGCCCTCGTCCTCCGCAACCCCCTCCCGGTCTCCTCCAGCTTTAACAGCCTCAATAGCCTCAAATCCGTCGCAGGGAATGCTGGTCTCGTTTCGCTTCAAAATCGCCCCAGAAAGGACGGGCCCTCGTCTGGGGAATCCCTTCTACGCGGCACTTGCAGGTGCTCTGCCCCTGCCTCGCGCACAGTCTGAGCTGCTGCTGCGCCAAACTAACAGTGCGCATCCGCATCCCGGCACTTTTCTCCAAGCCAAATTTGCAATGTAGACTGCAGCCGTGTGGCTCGGCTCTCATGGGCTTCACGGTTCGGTGGATAGATGGCTGGAGGCAGATGATCACCGCGGCTCTCAAGCCGGGTCTTCCGCGCCCCCGGCCCAAGCCTTCAGCGCAACTGTGCTACCCCCGGGCTCCCGGAAGTGGGAGCCGACGCCTCGTTAGGGCAGCGCGCGCTCTCTGCTGGCCCCGCCCCCTGCCGGCATCTGACCTCGCGTAGCCAGTCGTGCCGCTCCTTCTCTTCCACCTCCCTTCTGAGTGAGCAGATTGGCTGGAGACACACCTCTCAGCCAATCTGAACGAGGCCCCGCCTCCCCACTGCCCGGGGGTCGGGGGAATCGAGGGGGTGGGGGGGCCAGGCCGCGCGCTGGAGTCGGGGGAAGTGGGGTACGGATGGAGGCGGCTACGCTGGCAAGGGACTTGAGGGGTCGGAGACGCGCGGGCAGCCCGCCCGGCGGCTGCCAAGAGAAGAGCCCACTGGAGAGGTGCGCGCATGGGAAGCAGGGAGTCGCCCGCGCCTCCTCGGGAGGCCCTGGGGCGCTCCGGGGCTAGGTGCTGGAGAGGGGTGCCTGGGGTGCCGGTGTTGGGGTTGTCGCTGTCAGGGTCACTGCCCGGGCCGAGGTTGCCATCCTTAGGGCCGGGGTCGTCGCTGTCGGGTTCGAGGTCACTTTCCGGCCGGGAGTTGTCACTTTCCGACCGGCGACCGGCGTTGTCACTCGGGGCTGGGCTTATCATTTGTGGCTGGAAGCCATTGTCGGGGTCAGAGGTCACCCTCAAGAGTTAGAGGTCAGGGTTGTCGCTCGGGTTGACGGTTCCCTGGCCAGCAGGTCTCCCGAGAATTCTAGACGCAGCCGCCGAGAGGTGACGTCCGGAAGTCGGGAGACTTCGGGCTGGGCAAGTTTTTGCTCTGGGCGACCTGCCTGGATCGTCCAGGGCAGGGTACGCAGGTGTGAGCTGGGAGTGCAGTGGGTGTTAATTTTTTATTTTTTATTTTATTTTTATTTTTTGTCTTTTTGAGACAGGGTCTGGCTATGCAGTTGAGGCTGGTCCTGAGCTCACTTCTGTAGCCCAGGCTGGTCTCGAACTCGCACCAATCCTCCTGCCTCAGCCTCCCGAGTGTTGGGATTACAGGCGTGAGCCACCATGCCCGGCAGTGTTAATTTTTTTTTGAAGGACTCCTTCTGCTCCTGGGTACATGTGGGACAGGGAAGGGAGCAGGGGACCCTGGGGACCTTTTGTGACAAACTGAGGGGTGGGATGACCCCTGCGGGGAGGGAGGGCGCCCAGGCTGGTGCAGAGGTCCCCAGTCTCCTCTGGTTCCTGCAGTGCAGGAGAGTGTGCGTGTGCACCCTGAGGGCGTGGAGGGGGCGCGCCCACTTGTGTGTGTCTGTTTTTCCCGCCTATTGCCGGTAGCGTTTTAAGGAAGTGGTGGATTGGGGTCACTGGCCAGTATGAGCTTGAGGTATCTCAGAACTCTTGTTTATAGGGCCCTCACTGCCACCCCTGGTCCCTGCAGCACACAGTACTCGATAGAACTCTCCAGAGCCTGTAACATCGGGACGCTCACTACCTGTAGCAAAGGTAGTGTGTGGAAATCCATGCACATAGCGTGCCTCATCTGCAGCTTTTTAAGGCAATGCTCGCGGTGCATGACGTGATGTTGGTCGCGGAAAATTGGTCCTTGTGCACAGCAGTGCCTAATTTTCTCCGTCCCCTTCCCTCCAGTCTCCAGGCACAGTTAATAATTGTATTTGTGTTCTCATGTGGGTGGCTTTATACGCTGTCATTGATTTTAAGACCAGGTAAAATAACTGGTATCAGGCAGGTAGGCAGCCGAAAGTAGTGCTGCAGGTTTATGATAGTGGTATAAAGGTTCCCAGAGAAACTCCTCAGTGCTGGAGCCTTCCAGGGGTCAAGCCTACAGAGGGCAGATGCTGCGCCGCATGGCCAGCCCAGGGAGGGGGGAGGGGGGTAGCCTCGCAAGGGCTGCAGGGCCACACATGGCCTAGAGACCGCAGGTGGGGTGCCATCACTCAGGCAAGGCTGTCCTAAGAGAAGGCCTGGGCAGGAAGTAGGTGGCCGCAGCCCTTGGGAGGGTAGACCAGACCCACACAGCTGATCTTGCCCAAGGGAAAGAGATTTGTGAAGTTTCTGCATGAGTAAAACACAACAGGCATCCAGGCATGGTAGCCCATTCCTGTGAACCCAACACTTGGGAGGCTGAAGCAGGAGGATCCCTGAAAGTTGGAGGCCACCACTGTCTACCTAGCAAGTTCAAGGCCAGTCTGTAATGCATAGAGAGCCCTCGTCTCAAAACTGCCAGCAACAACGAAAAGCACAGCTAGCCAAGAGCAGACCGTGGGAGCCCAGGCTTCCGAGTCTGCCCTTCCTGCCCTAGGTGCCCCCTGCTTTCCTCCTGCAGGAAGGTGTACATGGACTACAATGCCACCACTCCGCTGGAGCCAGAGGTCATCCAGGCCATGACAGAGGCCATGCAGGAGGCCTGGGGGAACCCCAGCAGCCCCTACCCTGCAGGTAATGGAGGGCTGGGGTCCTACCACTTTCTGCTGGTTGCACATCTCTGGCTGTAGTTTTGAGACTCCTTAGACATCTGGGATTCTAGGTTTGTTTGTTTTTTTTGAACTGGGGATCAAACTGAGGACCTTGCACTTGCCAGGTAGGCACTTGTGCCCCTGAGCTATCTCCCCAGCCCTCTGGCTGTAATTTTTGGTCTTTCTTTTCTTTTCTTTCTCTCTCTCTTTCTTTTTTCTCTTTCTTTCTTTCTTTTTTTTTTGCAGGACTGGGGTTTGAACTCATGACCTTGCACTTGCAAGTCAGGCACTTGCGCCACGGAGCTATCTCCCTGACCCAGATCTTTCTTTTTCCTGAGAAGTCCAGATTTGTAGATTGAGCCTCACTAAGGCCATAATGTTTAACATGCTCTCCCATCACCCTGGCCAGATGGAAAAGGTCTCAGGTACAGGTGAAAAGGCCCACAGATACCAGCACAGAGCCCGGAAGCTGGCAGAGTAAGCTGTCCTAGCAATAGTACTGTTGGCCCAGCCTTCTGGAAAAGTGAAAGTTGCTGTTGAATTCCTCACATTAGTTGTGAGTCTTCCTTACCTTCTGACGTAGTCTGGTAACGTAGACCTTTCAAGTGGAGATTTGGGAAGATAAGTTGTCTCGGATCAGTAGTCCTGTGACATTGTGACATCGTTTGGGACAAGTGGGCCAAAGTCTTAGCTTTCCTGCCTGACAAGTGTATTAGAAATGAAGAGGCGCATGCTCTGAGCCTTGAATTGTGACGAGCTAAAGCGGCTCTGTGAGCAGAGCGAGGCCCTGCTCGGGGACTGGGAACGGGGCAGGCGATTTCCTGGCCTCTGCTTACTGAGCTCATGGCAGCAGGGCAGGCAGCAGCATCTCCGCATCAGATGCTGTCAGCCCCTGCCCCCAGGCAGCGCCTCAGCGCCAGGCACTGGGTGGGTGCTCACCGCAAGCTCTCCTTCCTGATGTGCTGAGCTGGAGATGACAGAGAGCAGACGAGGCTGATTTTAAGGAGAACATGGAGGCCATGTGGGAAGACTTTCGGAACCCGAGATGTGCGTCACAGCCTGGCTTCTAATACTGAAAGATAAAAGCTGGGATGCGCTGAGGGCTGGGCAGTCAAGGGCTGAGTACTCAGCGCCATACATTCCCCTGGGCCCAGCCAGAGGGCAGCTGGGAGGGCTGCAGCGGCCCTGCTGGCTGGTGGGTGAGTGAGCCAGGGTGCATGTGACTTTGTTTTGGTTCCTTGCACGCCCATGTGTGCATCTGGGCAAGTACCAAAGAAATGCTCCACAGTTGTGCCCCAAGAGACTGACCACAGAGAACCACAGTGGCCTGCATGGCCCAGGGCCACTTCTTACATGCAGGTGGGGCCCATGGGCACCCCCTACTCCCAGGGATCGGCTCCTCCTGGCTTTCTCTCCCATCCTCAGAGCATTTCCAACCTTGTGGTCCAGGTGTCTGGTCCAACTCACGCCTTCACATCAGCACTCCAGCCTGTGGGAGGGAGAAAGGCCCAGCTGTGTCAGGGGAGGCCATAGGTACCAGGTGCAGGTGGCACTGTCCAGAGCTAGATTCCATGGCCACACTTAATGTTAACCCTCGGGAACTGGACTGGCTCAAACTGAGGGCAGGACACCTGGTAGCTCAGCAAGGAGCCTGGGCACACCCCCTCTGCCGCTCCAGAGGGGTCTGATCTGGCACCTCTGTGTGTACACACCCTGTGGGCAGGACCCTGGGGGATGCCCATGGAGCAGGTGAGGGTTGCTGGTGTCAGGGGACCTGGCTGGTCACAGAGGGAAGGGCTCAGGGCTTTTCCCGGCATTGCCGCTCTTACTGCAGTCAGGACAGCTATAATACCAGCCCTCTGGAAGGCTGAGGCAGGAAGAGCTCAGGCTGAATCCCAGCCTCGGCAGATGAGTGGTAAAGCGAGGCCCTGTCTCAAAGTAATAAATAAAAAAAGGATAGAGGATGCAGCTCGGTGTGTAGACCTTGGCTGGATTCGATCCTAGTGCCACAGAGAGAAGGAGAGAAGGAAGAGGAAAGGAGCAGAGGGGACGAGAGATTCCTGGAGTACCTGCTGGTGCTTGGGACAGCTCAGGGCTGAGCATCACACTCCGAGCAGTGACCACATCTGGGGAGAGCCCGACGATGGCGGGCGCCCACTGTGTGGTCAGCGGGCTTCCTGGGGAGGTGGGGCCTGGGCAGGGGCGGGGGCTCCGCTGTGCTGGTTAGTGCACTGGCCTTGCCCGGTGCTCCCGGCCGCTCAGTGCTGTGGAGCGGCGCTAAGGGCAAGGGTGTCTTCGCATATTTATTTTTACCTCAGTTTTTACACGTATACGTTACTATATTTTATAATACTGTTTTCAGTCATGCCTATTCAAATGGTTTCTACAAATATGCTTGGATCACTGCAGTATGGTGGTCCCACCTGTCGTCTGGGCACTTGGGAGGCTGAGCAGGAGGAACACAAGCTGAGGCCAGCCTGGGCTGCAGAGGCAGCTCCGGGCTCACTAGGTGTCTTGGCTGCTGCGTGGCCCTCCTGCCCTGGGACGGTGCCAAGGTGGGAGTGTCCACCCCCCAGGAGCACCGTGCACAGGGCCCTCCATACCCGCCAGTGCCCACTGCGGTGTGGGATCGGAGCTCGAGTGCGGCTCTGTCTGTTGTCTTGCAGCGTGATCTCACGCATTCCTGCCTCCCCCCCTTCTCCTGGCAGACGGCCACAGCCCTCTCCTCTGTGCCCGGTAAGAGGAAGGCGGCAGCCCAGGGGACGCAGGGCTCCGGGCATCTGTTGTTTCTGTGTGCCTCTCACTAAGTCCCTTGAGTCTCGGTGATTGTCACTGATTGCTAACACCTGCCGCTGTCCCGGGCCGTCGCGTCGTAGGTGGTAGTACATCTTCCTTCCGTCTCATGCCTCGGTGTGTGCCGCTCTGTCTCACATGCCTGGGGGGCGGGCAGAGGAGGTGGTGACTGGCTTCTGTTTCCGGTCCCTCAAGGTCAAAAGGCCAAAGACATCATCAGCACGTCTCGGGAGGCCGTGGCGCGCATGCTGGGCGGGAAGCCGCAGGACATCGTCTTCACCTCTGGGGGCACCGAGGTAAATCCCTGTGTCCTTTAAGCTGCACATCCAGTGGACTGTGGCGAGTGGCTGAGCCCGGGACTGGCACTAGCTCTTAGGACAGAGCCATGCTTGACACCTTCCTGTGGGATCCCCAAAGCAACTCGGACAGCAGACAGAAGCCGAGGAGGTTTGGGGCGTCCAGGAACGGAACACAGTGAGGCGTCTTGCTGCTCCACGTGCCATCATTCAGGCGGGCAAACAGCTGATCAGGGGTGGGGTGTGGGTGGGCATGACACGTGCCACTGCCCGGATGCCCATGCACCCTCGTGGCCAGGCGAGCCGCACTGTGGCGTGGTGGTCACAGCCCTCCTGCTCTGACGTGGGGCAGCAGGCGCTGAGAGCAGCACATGTAGCCAGCAGTTGACAGACAGAGCTGGGCAGGGCCCCCTCGCCAGCACGAGCTGTAGGCAGAAGAAGGACCAGGTTGTGGAAAGTGGATTTCTTTCTTTTTTTTTAATTTTATTTATTTATTTTTTTCTTGTTTCAGAACCTTTGTTTATTCACTCATTTTTATGGGCCCGGCGGGATGGCTCAGTGGTCTAAAGCGCCTGCTTGGGGAAGCTTGGGCGGCCTCAGGGACCTCAGTTCGATCCGCGGCACCACATGCTGCGCCAGCCCTGCCCTTGGGGTAGGCTGAGCCGGCCATAAAAATGAAAGTGGATTTCTGAACCTGGCGGTGACGAGGTTCTACCCCAGTGGCCCTGGTGATGTGTCAGAGCGAGGCTTCTCTCCCGGGACAGACCGCACTCAGCACTGAGGGTGGCCCTGAGGCCCGTCATGGCAAAAGCAGCAGAACTAACTGGGTGAGGCCAGCGAGATAGCACAGCAGTCTCAGCACCCGCCTGGCAAGCACAGGGACCCAGATTCAATCCCCAGTCTCACATACTATGCCATCGCAGAACCCCAGGTGCTCAGAGCCAGCCCCCAAACTAGGCATGGTGGAACATGCTTGACATACCAGCGCTGGGGAGGCAGGGACAGGAGGCTCACTGAGTCCAAAGTAGGTAGTGCGCCCAGTGCCAAATAGATAAATAAAAGGTTAAAAAGAACTAAGTAAGCCAAGTGTAGAGCCTGAGAGGAAGGCAGGAAGAGGAGCTGGCCATGGGGTGTTGGCTGCTTAGGGCACAGGGACTTGGGCACGCATGGTGCCGCTGCCGGTGTCAGGATCAGGACCACCTGTCCCTGTGCGATGTTGGACGCAGTGGCGCGGGCGGCATGGGCAGCTCAGGGCCTGCCGATATCTCTCGTGGCCTGCAGAGCCTCTCGGCTGCGCTTCCACGCAGCCCTGTGTGTCTCCTTGGGGCCCCTGGGCATGGGTGAGCACAGCTCTGCCTGGGACAAGGATGTCACCACCACTTGGCTCATCTCCACATGGCATCAGCTGTGGGCCCAGGCCCTGTGTGACCAGAGGACCCTTCCGTGGGATTTTAGGGTCACTGCAGCCACCTGGATTTTCAAGGCCCCACTGTTCTGGATCCAGAGTCACTATATGGGGCTGTTTCCTGTGAGGTTTTTTTTTTTTTTGGGGGGGGCGTGTTCTGTTTGGTTTGGATTTTGGATTTTTGGGACAGGGTCTCCGTAATTTAGGCTGGCCCTGAACTTACTGTGTCTCCCAGGCTGGCTTCGAGCTCCCAGCAGTCCTACCTCCCAGCATCCTCCCAAGCGCTGGACTACAGGTGTGTGCCACACATCTGGCTCCGTATGGGCTTCCTGCCAGGCCGTGAGCCGGCCTCTGAAGCAGTCCTCATCTTTGTAAGAACACGTGTGTCGCCCTCACTGGCTCCTCACAGACCTGCCACGCACCCATGCTGGCATCCCAGCCCCTCCACAGGCATACTCGACAGACTGTAGCCAGCAGAGTGGTCTCAGGACCCTTGCTGGCAAGTGGGAGGGCCCTGGCCACACCGTGGGGCTGTGCTCCTGGAGTAGACTGAGTCTTTTTTTTTTTTGTCTTTTTGAGACAGGGTCTTGTTATGCAGTTCAGGCTGGCCTTGAGCTCACTTTTGTAGCCCAGGCTGGTCTCAAACTCGCACCGATCCTCCTGCCTCAGCCTCCCGAGTGCTGGGATTACAGGCGTGCGCCACCACTCCCAGCCTAGATTGAGTATTTAACTTCAAAGAAAGTCAGGCTTGACCTTCACATATGTGAAATCAGACCCACGCACACACCTGTCGTCCCAGCACTCTGGAGCCGAGACAGGACGATTGCCGCAAGTTCAAGGTGGGCTGGGCCACGTAATGAGATACTGTCCCAAAAAGCCAAACCAAACCCAGACCAGCCGTCCTCTTTTGGGAAGCTTCTCGGAAAGTGAAAGCATGAGAACTCGAGGAAGTTGCCTGTGGAATGTAGGGCGCTGAGCTCTGCAGGGAGGGGCAGGAAGTGGGGCACAGGTGGGGCCACTGTGGGCGGCTGCGGAGAGTGGCAGCTGCAAGAGCTGTGAGAGCTGCGCTCCCCCCGCCCCCCGCCAGACGCCGCCGCATACAGCGGTAGGATGCTGTGGATGGATCACGTTCGCTACCTTCTCAGTAATGAGTCCTCAGTCACGCCTTGGTACTCAGCAGCTCCAAAAACATCCAGTTCAGAACTTGTTGCATGGTGATACAAGAATGTCGTCCCCAGGCCGAGTGCGGTGCTCACGGGTGACGCACAGCCTCTCAGCTGAGCCATCTGTTGGTTGGCTCCGAGCCAGCAGTGCAGGCGGAGGCAGCACGGGTACTCGCTGGAGCTTCTACAGCCTGCTGTGCCTAGCAGCAGAGCAGGCCTGGCCGGCACTCTCCGAGGCCGGCCCTGGTCTTGCCACTGTGGCGCGGGAGGCATGCGAGGGAGAGGCCGTACCCCAGGGTGCTCTCTGCTGTCCCTGCAGTCCAATAACCTCGCGATCCACTCAGCGGTGAGGCACTTCCAGGAGACCCAGGGACCCAAGGCGAACCCCGGGGAGCAGCAGAGCCCCGGGACGGGGGCCCGGCCCCACATTGTCACCTGCAACGTGGAGCACGACTCCGTCCGTCTGCCGCTGGAACACCTGGTGCGGGAGCAGGCGGCCGGTGAGCCCGTGTGAGCCGAGTGAGCGTGTGCTGTGGGCCTCATCGAGGCTCTGATCTGTAGCTGCTAGTGGCCTGCGTCCTGCCCCAGGTCGAGGGTAGCTTGCGCTCTTTCCTTCCGCCTTTGTGATGTTGGAAATGACTGTTTAGCTGTGGAAATGATGCCGTGGGAGGCCACTGGTGTGCATGGTGCTGATCTGTGCACTCTGCACCGCAGAGGTCACCTTCGTCCCCGTGTCCACGACAAGCGGGCAGGCAGAGGCCGACGACATCCTGGCTGCAGTGCGCCCCACCACATGTCTCGTGACTGTCATGCTGGCCAACAATGAGACCGGTGTGGTCATGGTAAGCCCCGAGTCCCTCTCCGACGTGGTGTGGCCGGGCCTGTGCTCAGCTCAGTCTGTCCTCGGAGCCCATTTCCTCGCTTGCCCCCTCCACCCACGTGCACATTTGGCCCTTTGTCCCCCTCAGCCTGTCTCTGAGATTAGCCAGCGCCTAAGAGCCCTGAACCAGGGGCGTGTGGCCTCGGGGCTGCCCCGCGTGTTCATGCACACGGACGCCGCGCAGGTGCTGGGGAAAAGGCACGTGGATGTGGAGGAGCTGGGCGTGGATTTTCTGACCATCGTGGGCCACAAGGTGGGTCTGCAGAGGCCACCGAGGCGCAGGGCCACAGCACCCTGTTCCACTCGTGTGCCTTCGTGTGCCCAGGAGCTTTAGCATGGCACAGCGGTGGGATGGGGGAGCTCGTTTAAGGGCAGAGCCCTCCATAGGTGAGGTGACAACCCTGGCGTACCAGAGAGGGCCTGGGAAATCGTTGGTGGGGCTGGGCGTGGTGGCGCAAGGCTGTAATCCCAGCCCTAGGGAGGCTGAGGCAGGAGGATCATTGTGAGTTGGAGACCAGCCTGGGCTACAAAGTGAGCTCAAGGCCAGCCTGAACTGCAAGACTGTCTCAAAAAGACAAAAAAGAGAAATGGTTGGTGGGTGCGGGGCTCTTCAGGCAGCTGTGTTGGCGAGGCGGGACTCTGAAGCTTCTGCTTATCTTTTTGGCGGCTGATGGGTGGCTGCTGGATTTTTGTTTGGTTGGGTTTTTTGAGACCAACTGCCACTATGTAGCCCAGGCTGGCTTGAAGCTCGCAGCAGTACCCTGCCTCAGCCTCTGGAATTCTGGGATTGCGGGTATTGCCCACCCGGCCTGGCTGTTCTAAAACACAGTCCTCAGCCTGTGTCCAAAGATCAGGGTCAGCCATGGTGCCGATAGAGATACAGACTTGCGTAGCCAGCGGCCTGCAGGTGTCCTGTCCCAGGCCTCTCTGTACACAGTTGTGCATCATGCAGGGGAGCTCAGCGTGCCACAGAGCTGACAGGAGGGTCCACACCTGCCCCAGGCCACCACAGCTCCGGCCACTGCAAGCCAAGGGGTGGCAGGAAGCCGAGGGCTTTGCTCCGCAGCGCGAGTCAGCCTTGTGCCTGGAGACTTAGGCTGCAGACCGAGTGGGTTCCCAGAAAGTTCTCAGCCGCGACCACTGTTGCCTTCCAGTTCTATGGCCCGCGGATCGGGGCCCTGTATGTGCGAGGCCTGGGCAAGCTGACGCCGCTGTACCCCATGCTATTTGGAGGTGGACAGGAGCGGAACTTCAGGCCAGGGTAGGTGCACGCCGGCAGTCTGTGAGCTGCTGCTGTGCCGTGTGTCCCAGGAGTATTGACCCCTTGCCATGTCACTGTCTCTTGGTGGCACTGCAAGGGCGCGGCGCGAGTCACCACTGAGTCAGAGCTGGTGCTGCGGGCAGATGGCACTCGGCTGTGGGCACGCGTCTCCTGCCTCACTTGTTTCCGAGAGCCCAGTGTGTCTGATTCTGGGCCCTGTGGCTGCTGCGCCCTGCCCTGCAGAACGCCCAGTCCCTCTTGGAACCCCTGCGCCCCATTACATTACACCAGGAGGTGTAGGCGGGGTCAGCTGGTAGCAGCACCACACAGCACCACACAGCCAGAGGCTGCAGCAAGAGGGCGACCCGAGCATGGTGTTGCGGTGGCTTCCCTGGTGTTGAGGCCTGTGCCCATGGCCAGGCCTCAGTACCCCCCCCATCCCCACCCCTGCAGTGGGGAGGAATTTATGTAGACTCCCACTTGAGTCTACAGTCAGAATCACACTGTATGCACATAGCAGGTAATAGGAAGATTGCCCGAGCCCGGAAGCAAACCACACACCTGTGAGTAGCCAGAGCCCAAGGGCAAAGTCTCAAGAAAATCAAATGCATTGAGCCAAGGGAGTACAGCTCTGTGCCCCAATGCCTGCCTGGCAAGCATGAGCCTCTGAGCCTCATTCCCAGCACCAAAAAAAAAATATGAAATAAAATAAAGCACACAGCTTGCCAGGGGCTGGGGACGCAGCTGAGCAGTGCCGCGAGGGACACAGGATCGTAGGGTGCGGAATGGTTAGAGCCTCAGGCAGACTGAGCTCCTGCCACAGCACCCAGAAAGAAACAGCAGCGAGAGTGAAGGGGAGGGGACGCGACAGACACGGGCAAGACTGACAACACAAGGCAGAAAATAAGTTGGCAGAGCGCAGCTGGCTTGTTGGGGGTCAAGTGGGAAACTCGACGTTGGGGCTCGCAGCATGGAGCACTGGACAAGCATGCAGCAGCTCGGGCCCCGCTACGGAGGAAAGCAGGGGTGGGAGGATTCAGTACCATTGACAGACCTCTAGCCGAGCTGACGGAGGAGGGCCAGGGAGATAGCTCAGCGGCCTAAGCACCTGCCTGGCAAGCACGAGGACCCAGGGTCAAATCCCTGGCACTGCCTGCCATGTGGGCCCTGAAACCAGATGTGGTGATGCACACCTGTAATCCTGGTGCTCAAGAGGCTGAGGCAGGAGGATCAGTTTAAGGCCAGCACAGGCTACATAGCAAAACCGTGTCTCAAAAACAAAAACCTAGCCAAGGGAGACAGGGTGCTGGATCAGCAGGACAGCAGGGCGTGTGAGGACCGTTGAGACCTGTGGCAGAGTGGCCTTGGCCTGACAGAAGTGCCCCGCGGCATGAGATCCAGGGGTAGCTGGGCTTCACCAACATGGGCCTCGCTTTGTGAAGGGCCTAGCAAGAGGATGTTTGCAAACGACAGACCAGGCAAGGGACAGCCACTGAGGGTGGATGCAGACTCGGGGGAAAAGTCGGCAGGCAGAGATAACAGCGATGAGGAGGCACCAGAGATGCCGGTCGGCGTCGTGGCTTGGGAAGTTCCAGTCAGGCCACGGCACAGTCAGCTGTCAGCAGGGCTGTGATGACAAGCCACCAGCACTGGGGACACAGGACACGGGGAGGTCACCTTCTGGCCACCATGGAGCAGCTGGGGCTCCTGTCCGAACTCATAATGAAGGAAGTGTGGATGTTTGTTTTGCAGAATGGAGGCCATGGGCTTCCGTGTGGTGGGGACAGTGCACCTGGACCCTGCACATGTGTGGTCCCTCCGGCATGCACCGCCCTCTCCCTGCCTGCGTGAGGGCGTAGGGCACAGCGTCAGGCGTGAGCACCCCACGCCGTTCCCCAGCCAGGGCACTCAGGTGGTGAAGGGTCCTGACAGAATCCTCTCTTCCATACCAGTCTGTGTTGCCCTTAGGTGGGGCGCCAGGGCCAGGGTAGACTCCAGGGAAGCCACGGAGGAGCGCTGGTGGCATCTGTGCAGGAAGGGCTGTGGGTTCTCCACTAGGGACAGAACCCCTCCCGGGACGTCTCACCCCACCCTGTCTCCTGCAGGACGGAAAACACCCCAATGATCGCAGGCCTCGGGAAGGTGAGCCGCAGCCTATGCGCAGTGCCGGTGGGACCCTGGCTGCAGGAGAGCAGGCTCAGGCCCCCGGGGCAGGGGATGGGGAGAAGCCTTGGGCTTTGCTCTGGGCCTGGAGAACCACACTTGTGGAGGTGGGGATGGGGTGCGGATGGGCCGGCCGGGAAGCCAGCATGGGGAACTTGGTGACCTGGTAATTCAGTGGGACCCTGTCTCGTAATGAGCTGGGGTTGCAGCTTTGAGAAGAAGCCCTGGGTTCTATCCCCAGTACTGCCAAAAAAAAAAAGAAAAATAGGCTAAGGAAACTGCCTCTGTCCCAGTCCCTCCTCCTCCTCCTCCTCCTCCTCCTCCTCCTCCTCCTCCTCCTCTTCCTCCTCCTTCTTCTTTTTTTTTTTTTTTTTTTTTTTTTTTTTTTTTTTTTTTTTTTTTTTTTTTTTTTGTCTTTTTAGACAGGTCTCACTATGCAGTTCAGGCTGACCTTGAGCTCACTTTTGTAGCCCAGGCTGGTGTCGAACTTGCACCGATCCCCCTGCCTCAGCCCCCCAAGTGCTGGGATTACAGGCATGCGCCACCATACCTGGCTCTTGTGCTACTCCCTTCTGATGGGTGGCAGCACTGTGCTTGGCACCCGCAGACCCATGGCATGCTGTCTGCCCCTCTGGCCTAGTCCTCAGGGCTCTGTGGCATGAGACGCCATCAGGCCAAGTGCACCCCTGTGCCCTTCTGCCTGCCACCAGGGCCGTGCCCACAGTGGTGGCAGGTTGGCTGCCCTCCCGGTGCCATGCTGTCCCATACCCTGTCCCTTCCCTGTGGGCCACTGTGTCACACCACCTTAGAGCAGGTTTGGCTGGGGTGCTGGTGGTTGAGTCCCCTGGACACGCTCCACCCCAGGCACCACCTTACTCACTGACCTGCTGCTTCTGGTATCACTGCGACAGAGGAGGCTGGTGGGGGCCATGTGAGATGGAGCGGTGGGACCCCAGCTTTGGCACCCTGGGCTTGAGGTCTGGCTGGAGGCTCTGACCACCGCACCCTGGGGTCCAGTCCCTCCTGAGGCCGCCAGTTAGAAGCACCTTCCCCAAGCAGGCTCCTGTCTCTCAGGTGCGCCTGCAGCGCCAGCCCCACCTGAACCCTTCCTGGAGCCCTGGCTCCTTCTCTGTGGAGCACACATGGCCCAGGGAGCGGAATGCTCAGGGCCCTCTCGTCACCGTGTGTGGCAGCACCTGATGCCGAGTCCCTGTGGTGCCGGCAGTAGCAACAGAGGTGGCTCTCAGCAGGTGTGTGGTTCTGCGCTGGCCAGCAGGGCCCCACAGGAACTGAATGGGCCCCCCTGCGTCCCCAGGCCGCCGAGCTGGTGACCGAGAACTGTGAGGCTTATGAGGCCCACATGCAAGACGTGCGTGATTACCTGGAGGAGAGGCTGGAGGTGACTAGCTGGGGCCTGAGCCTGGGGACCGGTAGCCCATGGGGCCGGGAAGGCTGGGAGGAGGTCAGCGCCCAGCCCTGACAAGAAGGGTGTCTCGGATGTGGCCACCCAGTGTTTCCTTTTGGTTTTTCAGGCTGAATTTGGCAGAAGGAGAATCCATCTGAACAGCCGCTACCCAGGGGCCAAGCGCCTTCCCAACACCTGCAATTTCTCCATCCGTGGCCCTCAGCTCCAAGGTGACCATGCAGCCAGGTCTCTCCTTTGTGGACTTGGGTTCAGGTCCAGCCAGTGCCTGAGAGCAGTCTTGTCCCTGGGTCAGCTCGTCCACGGAGGCCAGAAGAGGGCACAGACTCAGGACACAGGGCGGGTGTGAACTGTGGAGGAAAAAGCAGCCCCCCACCCCCTCAAGCAGCCTGTCCAGCTTGGCAGCAGTTTGGGACCTCGTAGAGGAGGGCTCGAGAGCTGGGCTTCCGGTAGCTAGTTCGCAGTGAGGAAAAGGGCGCCAGCTGTGACCTTGCAGGGGCAGCTGAGACCCTCTCGAGCTGCAGACCAGGCCCCTGCATCCCCTGGATGGTGGCTGTGGCCCTGGGGAGGACCCTCTGCGTGTCTTGGGTCCCAAAGAGGTCCCAGCATTCTGTGGGAACTCAGGAAGCCCCTGGTTCTAGGTGTGACCTGTGATAGGGAGAGGCGGGGCTCCTGCCCTCTCGCCGCTGGCCTGCTCATGTGGAGGGGGCTGCATCCTCCAACCTTGCCTGATTGGGGGTGCCTGTGGTGGTCTCAGCCTGCGGTGGCGGTGTTCCTGTGGCAGTCTCTGATCTGCACCCCACAGCAGGAAGAGCAGGCATGCTGCCTGGCCTCCAGCCCCGGGGCTGCAGAGGTCACCTACTGAAGTGCCATGTTCAGCCTGGGTTGATAAGGCAGGGTGGTGGCCCCCAAGATTGCTGAGTGCCCCCTGCTGTCCTGGGGTTCCTGAGGCCCAGGAGGCATGGGGAAGAGGTTTCCAGGGCCCACCGTGGGTCTTGGTGACGCTGTCTTTGCAGGCTCCCTGGTGCTCGCCCAGTGCCAAATGCTGCTGGCCAGTGTGGGGGCCTCGTGCCACTCGGATCAGGGGCACCGGTGAGTGTGCTATGGGCCTGCAGCAGGCTAGGGGGTTGTGCGGCAGGCCATGTGTCCCTGATAGTCCACTTCACGAGGAGAACCCAAGAGGAGCTACTTCTCCAGTGAGGAAGTTCTCAGGCCCAGTGTGGCCAGAGCAGCGGCACAGGGCTTACAGAATCAGCCACGGAGACGAGGTGGGGCAGCATGGCGCACAAGGGGTGGGAAGGTGGCCCTCTGGTGGTGTCTCCCGGACCATGCCGCCCGACCCTTGGTGGTGGCACTGTGTGGCAGTGCTGGGGCCAGGGCATGTGGGGCTTTCTGGTCCCAGGAGGCCAGCATCGGGGGTGGGAAGGGAGGAAGGGAGAGTGTCTGTGCACCCACATGGCCCTGGCCAGGAGCGCTGAGAGGTGGGACAGCGAGGCCCATGCCTGAGGCCCTCGCTGCATCTCAGTGGATGCTGTCCTCACCCCCCAGGCCGTCCCCGGTGCTGCTGAGCTGCGGAGTCCCCCTTGATGTGGCCAGGAACGCGCTCCGGCTCAGCGTGGGCCGCAGCACCACCAGGGCTGACGTGGACCTCGTCGTGAAGGACCTGAAGCAGGCGGTGGCCCGGCTGGAGGGGCAGGCCTAGCAGGCACCCTCCCAGCACCCAGGGGCTATGGTGTCCACCGCACAGCTCAGGTCTGGGGTGGCGTTGCAATCTGCCTGGCCACCCGCCAACACCAGAGCCACGTCCCCTCCCTGTGTGACAGTGGGCCTGTCCTGAGTGCCCTTCCCAGAAGGCAGTGTTTCACCCCAAAGATCAAATCCAGGAATTTAGAATCTGTCCTCGGTGAGCTGTGGTCCCAAGAACAGGAAATGGCAGTGCAGTGGCAGGGATCCCAGCAGTGGAGCGGCCAGCCTGGGCAGCTTAGTGAAACCATGCTATACTTTATTTTGGTACTGGGGATCAAACTCGGCACCTTGTGCGCAGGCACTTATGCCACTGAGCTGTCTCTCCAGCCTAAAACCCTGCTTTAACAAGGGCTGAGGACCAGCGAGATGGCTCAGTGGCCTAAAGCACCTGCGGAAGAAAGTTAAGGTGAGCGCTGCGACCGCTCCTCGATCCCCGGCATCACATGCTGCACACCCCCACCCCAGGGCGGGCTGAGCCAGCCGTAACACAAACAAATAAAAATGAGGTTTAAGAGAAATAAATTTTTAAAAAAAATTTCAAAGAAAACAAGGGCTGAGGTACAGCTCAGGCGTAAGGTACCTGCCCAGCACATGTACACAGTACCGAAAAGGAAAAAAAACAGTAAACACCTTGGCTGCAAACAGCACATATTGGGGTTCCCCTGGGCCCTCTCCAGATTGTCCCCATAAGCCCTGCCGTGCACCCCTGCGACCTCTGCGCATGGACCCTCTGAGTGGTGGCCACTGCCCCTCCCACCTCCCTGGCTGGCCCATGGCTGCCCTCCTGGGGCTTCATCCACCTCACATGCCTTTGTCCACTCCTGAGGTGGGAGGCCAGGGCGCCCCAGCTCAGAGTTGACCATGATTTTGTTCCCAGGGTTTATCTTCCTGAGCCCTGAGGTACCCCCATCAAAGCCAGTCCTCAGGAGGGAGATTTCTGGGGACCATGTTGGTCTTGTGTGGTCTCAGGGCTTGGGCAGCAGCATCCAGCATGTGACTGAGCAGCTAATAAAGGTCTCTGTGCTACGTGAACACCCTGCGCTCTGTCTGAACTGCCTGGGGAGGGGACAGTGGCACTTAGCCATCCAGCTGGGCAGGAGGCCCATGTCTACCTTCTGGGGCTGGAGGGTGGGCCAGGGCCTCATGTGCCACCTGGGCTTAGGCAGCCTAGGACTAGGACCCAGCCGCAGAGACGGGCGTGTGGGGTCCTCCCAAGGTGATGGCACTATCCTGCTGACCTGTGGCCTGTGCCACCTGGGAGAATCAAGTCCCAGGGCAGTGCCCAGAAGGCAGCAGAATCAGCAAGCTGGATCTGTAATGAGCCCCTCCCTCAGCCTAGCCTGGGTGCCCTGGTGGTGCCTTTGCCTTGAGGCACAGGCTGTAGCCACCAAACCATGGACAGAGTCGGGTGGCCTCCCCCAGCTGGCCTGTGCCCACCTCATGGCTGTGTCCCAGGACTGGTGCCTCCACGCTTCTGGCTCCTTGCGTCTGGCCCTGGGGTGCTACAGGAGTGGCGGGTGGGGCCCTGAGGTCCCCTGGGTCTGCCCCCCACCCCCGCCCCCTGCCATCTCCCAGCTGCCCCGTGTGCTGCTTATCAGGTAACCAGAGCCGACAGATGCGTCCACGCCTGAAACAGGAAGCCCAGCCAGGCCTGGACATGAGCCGCCGCCGCCACCGCCGCCACCACGGAGAGCTGGAGGATGGAGGAGCAGCAGGCACTGGCAGCCGCCAAGGGAGGGGACGTGGCCGCCTTGGAGCTGCTGCTGGAGGCCGGCAAGCTGGGCCCCGGCATTGCTGACACTCTGGGGGCTGGGCTCGTGCACCACGCTGCCCGCGCTGGCCACCTCGACTGTGTCCGGTTCCTGGTGCAGCAGGCCAAGCTGCCCGGCAACCAGCAGGCCCAGAACGGGGCCACCCCAGCACATGACGCTGCCGCCACCGGCCACCTGGCGGAGCTGCGCTGGCTGGTCCTCAATGGAGGCTGTGGGTTGCAGGTTAGTGGAGCCCAGCAGGCAGGCAGGCAAGGGACCATCCCGAAGGTGGGACCTTGGGCGCCCTGGGCCCTCTGCGCTGGGCCAGTGGCGGGGGTCCCCAACCAGGCCCAATTGCTGGACCCAACTCTTCCCAGAGTCCAGAAAAAGATTCAGGAAGGGGGACGGCAGGTGTGGCTCGGCAGCTGGTGGTCATCTCTGACCGTGGGACTTGTGTTGGGAGGGGGAGTGAGCAGGCCCAGAGGTGGGGTCCAGACACCTATCTCAGCACCTCTGGCTACATGGAGCCTTTCTGACCATGCATGGTCAGCCTGGCAAGGCCTCAGGGTGCAGCCCCACCCTGGCCTGGGGTGCTGCTGGCCAGGTGCCACTGGTGCTGGCCACATGGGTGCTGCCTGGCAGGGTGGGCCTGGCCTTGCCCTGCTCATAGCCCGCCTGGGCCTCGGTAGGACCGGGATGCCTCGGGTGTCTCCCTACTGCACCTGGCTGCCCGCTTCGGACACCCGGCGCTGGTGGAGTGGCTGCTGCAGGAGGGTCACGTGGCCACGCTGGAGACGCTGGAGGGTGCCCTGCCTCTGCACCACGCAGCTGTCAGTGGGGACCTCACTTGCCTGAAGCTCCTGGCTGCTGCCCACAGCAGGTGAGAGCCGCTGAGGCGGGGCTGTGGGGGGGGCATTGTGGATGCCAGGACACAGCCCCGTAGGAAGTGCCAGGGAAGGGCAGGCACCAAGCACCGCTGGGGCAGGGACTGCTCTGCTGTGGACGCGGGGGGCCTGGTCAGGTCTGGGGGGCAGGGACTGCTCTGCTGTGGACGTGGGGGGCCTGGT
>PVJA010007473.1:19020-68480 GCA_004027025.1 Myocastor coypus | reverse complement strand
CCCTCCTCTCTTCTCCCCTCCCCTCCTTCCCTCTCCTGTCCCCTCACCCCTTCTCCCTTCCCTTCTCTTCCTCTTCCCCCCTTGCTCTCTCATGGAATAACCCAGTCAAGAACTACAATGGTGGTTTGACTGTACTGGAAATTCATCTTGTGACCATGTCATCTCCAGAATGTCACCCCTCTGTCTTAACTGGTGTGACTCGCCACCATGCCTGCCTGCCTGCCAGTTGCAGAGGAGGGCAGTAGCAAGGGAGAGCAGTTCTGTCTTCAAGGGCACGACGTAGAGTGCAGACGATGGGTCTACTCACGTATCACTGCTGTCTCCCAGGTCCATGGCCACACCTTAGTGCCATAGTAGCTGGAAAGGGAGTCTCTGGTGAGCTACTGTGTGCCTAGACAAAACCAGTGCTGCTGTGGAGGAGAGGGTGGAGGCTGTGAGAGCTGTGCGGACAATCGGATGTGATCTGGAAGAACATTAACAGCGGAGAGAGGGGTTCCTAATGTGGGTTCCCCATTCCTGAGCCTCTTGGGTTGGCGTCATAATGATGATGAAACCACTGGAAATTGGGTAGCTTTTACTGATTTTTTACATTATGTCTGTCTCTACTAAGTGTTTTATAAAATTACACATTTTATCTCATGATAACTCCACAAAATTAATGGTATGATTATCTCAATTTGTGAGGAAACTGAGATGCATCAAGTGCAGAAATTTGCCAGAAGTTCTTTAACTACCATGTGGCCAAGAGGAATCTGAACCTATCGGCGTCCATGGCCAAAACTACGAATATCTTCCGCGGTTATTACTAGTGGTCTCACAGACATTAGTATTTTGAAAAAGTGAACTAGATTGAAACTTCTCCGTAGCTAGAACCTCTAAACAAGCTAAGAAGAGGCTTTTGGAGCTTGAATAATATCAATTTATATCAGTCCATTTCGTTTATCAAAGACTAATAAGAATTTTTGGCTCTTACATAGATGGTGATTAATTTTTAAGAAGTAGGAAAATGACTGCATGATTGTTTATTAAATGTGATTTAGTCAGTACATAAGCTCTGTCTAAGAGGCCCTGAGAGAGAGCAGGAGTCACCAGAGAGGTCCGTTCTACAGCAAAGCTGGGGAGATGCAGTGCAAAGGCTTCAGGCTGTGGGGCTCCATTGGGGCCGATGGGAGCTGTTAGCCAGGCACAGGGGAGGCAGGGCCTGCACATGCCTGAAGGAGGCTCTGAGGCATACCCATAGCTCCATGTCCCCAAACAGCGAGCAGCATGGAGCCCAGATCAGTCTGAGGCAAGGTTCCAGGTGCACAGAGTCAAGGAGGGGGTACATTAGCAGTGTGGGTCTTGGGCTGTCAGCAGGCTCCATCCCAAACACAGGGACTGGCAAGGCCCCTGAGGGTGGTGCACTGAACCCTGAGTTCTTGTGTACATGAAACAGCTAGCGGCCTCTTCAGGCCTCTGGACATTACAGCCTGTGGGAAGGAGAGGAGAACAGAACCTTTTTTCCCTCCCCACAGACAGAGGGCTGAACCCCTCTCCTCAACCCATGCTGGAGGGCATGAGTCGGCTCCACAGAAGGCCCTGCCCTTCTGGAAGAGAGACCTGATGCCGGAGAAGAAGGGGAACAGAGTGGGGTGCTACCTCCCTCGGTGCCCAGGCCCTGCTGTCCTGCTTTGGCACCAAATCAGCAATTAGTAGATGAATGAGTCCCACTGCTGCCGGATGCCACTTGCTCGCCACCTTGTCCCCAGAGCGGAGCGGCATCCCGGGAAAGCCCATTTGCTCACTTTTGCTGATGGCCAGTCTACTGCAGTTCTCTTCAGTGGCGCAGCTGTCTATTTTTAATATGATGACAGAGCCTCTTGCCCCAGATGTGAGATGCCACCCACACCTGAATCCTAGCTGAGCTGTGCTCTAAATGACACGCCCTACCCTGAGGTGACACCCTTCCCTGTGACTCTGCTATAATGTGTGCTGCTCATCTACCCTAAGTTCTGGTGGGAACAACCCTCAGACATCCTCCTCAGCACCATTAGGCCATACTGAGGCTTAGAGCTGGGTACTGAGGCCAGCAAGGAAAAGGAAGATCCATTCCTAGCACCTCCCAGAGGCCCGCTTACACACTGCTTTCTCACCTGATTTTTTTCTTTAACTTTTTTTTTTTCCCCAGCTGAGTCAAAAGCCAGTATTTATTGTCAAAACCTGCAACAATTTAAATCAGTAGCAATGGGCAAATGAGTCTCTCTGCACAGTGTCAAAGCTTTTTGAATTTAAAGAAAAGTGGTACAGGCAACACCAGTGTGCTGTGGAGGGAGATCCCCAGAGCCCTGGAGATAGAGATCACTGCCAAGTGGCTCTGAGCAGTATTTACATTTGCCAGTTGGCTTTGCATGTCTGCATGTGAGTGTGTTCAAGCCTAGGCCCCTTGTCTGCAGCTGGGCAGTGGACTCACAGTGAACCTGGGTGAGTCCCTGGATGCGGCTGAGGCCTGTGCCAATGCGAGGCCTGCTAGGACAAGACAAGGCCACGGCCAAGGACGCCTGGATCCAGCCCCCGCTAACTAGACAAAGACGGTAGCTGCAGGCACCTCACTCCTGCAGTGAAGAGCTTCCTGAAGATAATGTAGTTCTCCTGGATTAACATACTGTATTACTTGGAGATGGCCTTGAGTAGACTTCCAAGGTCCCGAAGCTGTCCTGCTCAGACTTCTGCCTTTCTTTAGCATCCCACTGCTTGGTTTGACAACTAAATAGATGCGAGCCACCCAGGCAAGAGCTTTGTCTCAGCCCCTAAAGAATCTTGAATTCTGTTAGGGGTTTTTGGTCCTCCTGGAGCCCTAAAGTCACACTGCTTGACTCTTTTATTTAAGCCTTTGCTGTACACTTGTTTGGGAGACTGAAGCCCTGAACAGTTTGTGATAACTAAGGGAAAATATTAATACATTAGTCTGGAAAGGAGAGGCCTAGACTACACTGGAAGAGAAATGTCATCAAATAATGTTGACAGAAGGAAATGGATTCCATGAGCAGTAGGGACCAGTCCTGTATTAACAGTATTAACTAACCTAAGAAGTAAGGTGTCCGTAGGAAGACTTGGCCCAGTAAGAGGTGGAGCAAGGGAAGGAAGTTGGTTTGACTCCCCTGAGTCCTGCCTAGGGAAGATTCTATATTGGCCTTGAGACCCTGAGGAACCCGTGGCAGGTGGACATGTAGTCAGCCTCAAAGAGGGACCGTGAAACCCTTCAGCTTCCAGTTCTTCTCTGCCAAAAGACTTGGCTATCATCAACTTCAATCCTGTCAGTAAATGACCACCATCTCCACTGTGACCAATTTTCTCATGCCACCTAACTGATAGCCATTACTCCATTCATATTGATGAGGATAACTGCATTATTTTCTTAAGTTTAAAAGAGATTCTAATGTCTTTGATGATAAGAGTCATAAAAAATTTTCTTGACATCTCGTATTAAGTGTAACACTTGCTTAGAAAATGCACTTATAAACTAATTAGTTGAATCCGACCAAGACCTTCATTTATAAACAAGTAGTCAAAACTTTTCGACCCAAGTACTAGATCCCAGGGGTTATAATTCTGGAACACTGAAACATTCTGATCCATTTGAATGTAAAGTAATCTGTGACATGTTGTAAGCTAGGCTTTTTCTAAGTGTATCCTGAAATTCTATGTACGTGAGACATCAGCTGTCCGAGCACATATACATGCCCTTAACTCTGATTGGATATAGCAGATCCACCAGCAGGTGCAATCTAAAGAATTGGCCTTTTTTTTTTTTTTTTTAAACAAGTATCTCGGGTAATGCTGAAGCTCAGTCTAAGAACCACCAATTCCAAGCCGATCTCCTCATTTCACACCTGAGGAAACTACAGCTCAGACAGGCCCAGGCTTGCGCTGCTGGTTCAGGGCAGGACCTGGACCAGAAACACACTTCTACAAGAAGTGAGCGCTTCTTATTTCTGTTATGGTGGAGGCCAGTGCTTCAGGGCAGCATCTTCTGGGAGTGCTGTTCTTCCCCCTCTGTGCCATTCTCTCTGTAGTGCACACTCACTCTGTGAGCTTCCAGAAGGACTTTGCTTCCTATGCTACTTTTCGACCTGACTGGTCCTTCAGTTCATGGGCTCTCTTCTTTCTGGCAGTTGGAAAATCTTCTATTAAGTGTCTATGCCCTCCCACATTTGCATCTTAGCACTTAAAAAAAAAAAGGCCAATTCTTAGCAATGATATAACGTGGGGTTGTTAAATTGATAGAATTTAATTTTTAAATTTTCCCTTCTCTTTCCAGTACTATGCACAAGCCTAACAGCTGCTGTGCTCGAGCTCCTGTAATTCTCCCTGCTCTTCAGCAGGACAGAATCATTGAACAAATCCGAAGTTCTTGGGGTTACACTGTGCCCCGTGCAAGGGCCACATCAGCAGGTGATTGAGATTCCCCAGGCACGTGGGTCAGGGTGGCTCCTGTTATTTACCACCTGCTAAAGGACACATTCTGTCAATGATATATTGACAGGTAGAAGTGGAATGAGTGATTACCTGGGGCTGGTTGTTTTATAAATGCTAACTCGGACTTGAGAGGTTTAGGAAAGAGAGAAAAAGCCAGGGAGGACAAGAACTTTGCATTTGGTGGTACCCAAAGCGAAACAATTGAACTCTAAGCTAGGGATGAATCACTGTAACGTCAGCTTATTTGTATCATTGTATCTAATTATTGGGTGTGTACAAAGAGAAGAGCACATCAGAATAGTTATTTTGTGAATGTTTGAGTTTTACTTTAGTTCATCTCTCAGCCATAGTGAAAATGATTATAAATGTCTCCATGCCATCATCACTCAGGAGAGGGCCTGTGGTCGACTTCTCAGGTGATGTCAGCGTGTTGCTGAGAGTTGGGAAGCGCTTCCCTGGCTATCTAAGCTACCACTTTTGCTTGATGACCTCAGGCTTGAACAATGTACACAGAGGGGGTGGGAGAAATTTTTAAAAAATTAATTCTATCTCTATGTCAGTAAGAGTGTAGCCAGACTGTGAGAAAGATGCTGCAGCTGCGTCCAGACTTTAGCCAGTCAAAGATGGCGGGTGTGCGGCCGCGAATTTCCTGCTGCCCGCTCCCCGCCCTGTCTCTGATAGGTGTCACAACTGCCCGCCTTTCCCAGTGAGACTAGTTTGAATTCAAAATTACTCTCTAACCAGGCCCTTTGGTTGCAGCAAGAAGGAGTTCTTTCTTATCTGGGGGTTAGCCTATGGGTCAGCTTTGGGGCTGAAATTGGACAGGGAATCATAAAGAAGACTGGAACCTCCTTGGTTCATTGTGTTAGTCTGCTACACGAGGGGTTTCCAACCCTGGACGGTGAGTGTGGAGTGTCGAGGGGCGGGGGTGACTTCACCCATGTGATAGACTATGCCTGGAAAGATGAGTAAGGCGGGTTGACAAAGGCCACTGGGCACCACAGAAAGTCTCCACTGTTTCTCTCCTGCTGAGCCATCCCACTGGAGGTCTGAAGACATCACCACTTTCCCTGAAGTGTAGTTTGCTCCCCCCCACCCAATTTGGAAGCAGATACTTTATTACCTGACCAAACCCTAAAAACACCACAGTAGATACCTTAGTTCATCCTTCCAACAAGCCTGTTGATCTGGTCTTCCCTATTTCCAGCATCTCCACGTCCCACTTGGTGGTCTAATTCCTCATTCCACCTCCTGGAGATGATAACTTGAACAGCCACAGGAAGTTACTAGCCTCTTTGAAGTGTTGTCCTACAGTATAGATCTCATGGATCAGCTCCTCCATGCAGATGATGCCATATTTATCAAGTGATTGAACAATCAGTAAATTATCTGTCAAGTCAATTCACTTCTTACTGATTTTGCCATAGCCATGCTTGTGTATTATTAGCTCATTTACGGACTTTAGGTTTGGTTATCCCCAAGCAATGCATGGCTCCATAATTCTCAGCATGTTAACTGGAGCCTGGTTGAGCTTAACAAAGCTGCCATTGAAGATTTGGTGAAGGCAAAGCAGCTGCAACACCTTGTGGACCTTTGGGCTCACACCACTGATAGGCCTGATCTGGATGACAAATGCTAGTTTGGGCTCTGCAGGGACACAGAAGTTGCCAGCTTTTCTCACCATCCTAGCCATTTGGATCCCAGTTCTGTACACCTGTCTGTACTCCTCATGATAGTGCCTGTTTTTTTCATAGATGAGTTTCCTCCTCACCTTGTGTCTTCTTGGCAAACTTCTTTCTCAGGCGCTTTATCTTCAACTCTGTGAAATGTCTTTGCTTTTTCTTAAGGGTTTCTGGCACAGCAGGAACCTCCTTTTTCTTCTCTTCTATACCCTCCATAGTTCCAGCCAGAAAACAGCATGGTTTGCATTTGATTTCCAGAACACTTGCTGTTCTACAGAGAAAAAGGCAACCCATTGCAGAGGTGAGCCTTGGAAAACTGAATTTGAGGGTGGTTGGCAGTTGACTTCTTGACTTCTACCCACACAAGGTCAAAGTCAGAGAGAGAAAATGAGAAGTCTTTGGGGTGTGTGGAGGTGCAGATGCAAAGGAGGAGAGAGAAAAAAAAACATGTTGTGATCTGATGCAGCTAACACTAGGGAGGTTGACATGAGGGCACTGGCCAATGAGGAAACAAAGTCCATACTCCAAAACCTGGATGGTAAGAAATGGCTAAGGATGAGGATGGGGCCAAGGAGCCTTACCCTGGCATCATGTTCTGGATATCCAGTATGAGCCCCAGGTGAGCCTATGACAAGTTCAGTGGGAAGGAAGAGGAGATTGAAGATGATGAGAGTGGAACAGAGACTTGGGAAGAGGAGGACTGTTTACAGCCCATGACTGAGTAAGGGCCTCCCTTGATGGGAGCCCTTGCCCCTAGGGAGAGGCACTGGGAAGCAAGATGGCTGGTGAGGAGCCTCAAGAAGATTCTGAACATCCCACCTTACTCCAGCTATGCAAAGTCCTACTACAGTGTAAAGTGTCCCTGGAACTGTGTTGCACTGGACAGGGGAGGCCACCACAGAGCATGGGGTCGGGCCCAGCTTTCACCATAACATGACAATGTTGGGCTAAGAAAGAAAGAAGAAGGAAAGAAAGAAAATGAAATGGCTAAGGAGGCTCGCTGGCTGAGCTGGTGAGAGTCTAAGTGGAGAGCATACGCTCAGAGTTTCTGTATCATATCCCAGGGATTTGAACAAAGCAGTTTCATGTGACATGAAAGGCTTAAGCAAAAGCTTAAATGCAATTCATAATATTTGTTTCGAGAGAATCTGTTCAGGATTTGGATGACAATGTGACTTCTAGCTCGGTGAGTTATGCTCGACGAGCCAGTTGAGGTACAGAGGAGGGCGTTCCCTTGAGCCCTGCCTGGATCCATCAGACACATTAGGACTTCTGCACATCACCCTAACAGAGAAAATACCTGCCTACAGAACTTCACTGGCTGCCTCAATAGGTTCTGGGTTCTGTGCACAGGACAGTGGAAGTGCCAGAGACATAGAGAACGCCTACATGGCTGGATTCCCACCCTGCAGGTACCACCCTCCTGGATACGCTTGCTATCATGCCACCCAGAACAAGTTTATAGGCTCCTCATTCACATCCCCAATCACACACAGTGCTACTTTGCCAAAGGCAGAACTATATATTCACAGTCAGGAAGCTTCAGAAATAGTGATTATTAACATGGAATGAATTATTTTTTCATGTATTTAGTGCAAGGTCTACAGGGTGTCACTACACAAATCAGAGACCTAGCAATTCTTCTGTTTTCAGCCTCCCAAGTGCTGGGATTACAGGTGTGTGCCACCACACCATCTCATTCACCATTGCAGCACTCCCTGAGGGGAGGGTTGCCAAGGCATGCCAGGGATCATACCCTGGCCCCTGCATCTGCCTGAGCAGGTGCTTCAGTCTGCTCAACTATCTGGCCATTCCAACATGGAATGAATTTGAATTTCAGACTCTACCCTTGTCTGTGGAGACCTAGGATGAAGACTTGTACTGGTGAATGAATTCAACACAATACAGCCCCATTACACAGAGGCCTTCTTATTTTGACCACTCACTCTGCCATGTTCCAAGTACACAGTGAATGCTCATTCATTCTTTTTTTTTTTTTTTTCTCTTCTTTTTGAGACAGGGTCTTGCTATGCAGTTCAGGCTGGCCTTGAGCTCACTTTTGTAGCCCAGGCTGGTCTCGAACTCGCACCAATCCTCCTGCCTCAACCTCCCGAGTGCTGGGATTACAGGCATGCACCACCACGCCCGGCTCCTCATTCATTCTTCATTCTCTTTCTTTCTCCTCTTTCAGCTTGGTATATTGTGTAAAGCTGATATATTCTGTGAAGCACAAGGGCCACTGAAATTTAGCAGTGTACTCTTTTGTTCATTCGCCAATGCATTAATTCATTTATCTAACATCCACACAGCTCACTCAGGTTATGTCTAATGTCTCTAGCACTGGGGCTAACAAAAGGAGTGAGACCAGGATGCCTCAGGAGTTCATAGGCTACTGTCTTGGTTCCTTTCCTCTCATTGCTCAGACAAAATACCCAACACTCAAAACTAAGAAAGGAAAGGTTGATTGAGCTCTCGATTTGCCGAGTTTTCAGTCCGTGCTCAGCCAGCTCCAAGGCAGGGTGGCGTGGCAGAAGGGCAACCCTTGAAGGCAGTACTACACAGCAGAAGCAACAGGTGCACAAAGAGTGCAGAACAAGTCTCTTTGCCTCCCTTTCATTGTGTGCCAGCTACCTGCCCATGCCATCTCCCTGCCCTCTGTATCCACAAGCTCAGGACACTGGCCCCCTGCTGAGCTAGGCTTCCAGTCTTCTCAAGTTGACAGTGTATCAACCATCGCATCTCCCTCGTATCTTGTTGATGCCATTACTGTCTTTGCCCTTTATCCATAGAACATGGCCTGTGTTGACTGAAAGAATGGTAGGCTGAGTTAGGGCTCAGATCCAACTTAGAGTTTGACTGTGGTTATTTCCTCCCTTTCTGGACCTTCACAGCCCTACCGGAAGCCTCCATGGTATTGAAGCTCTGGTCCCATAGCACCAGCCTCCAACTTTTCTACCTCATAGCAAGGCATATCATTTTATCCTCCCATCCTCCATTGATCACCCAAGAAGAACCCCATTCCCTCTATGTTATGCACCTGGGATCCTCCCAGAAATTTTCATTCTCCAATGTTATTTCTTTATACTAAAAAGAGCATATACTTCCCCCCACATACACACCACTTATATGCCTTAGTTTTGACTCAGCTCTGAGTCCCCACCAGTCTCCTATGATTTAAACAAGAAGGCTACCGCTACAAGAAGCAGAAAGGTAGCCATGATCCTGTCGGCAATGGTGGTGCCATATTTTTAGCAGGAAATGCTGTGCAAAGAGGGATGAGTTCTAGCTTCACAGAGGTAGAAAATAATGAGATGGGGATAGTGGGCTAGTCAGAGTGGGATTAGCCCCTCAGAGGAGAAAAGACTTCTCAGTGCCAAAGAGTGGTGGTTCTTTCAAATTATAGGCTGCATCCCATAAAGAAAGCCAAAGGCAAGCCAACACAACATTAGACCTTGAGTCTCTAAGTGATACTAAAATCCAGAGGGCCAGGCAGAGGATGTAACCAGTGGGACAATCTTGCATGTGGCTACACGCTCTGTGACCCAAGTAGCAATAGATAGTGGGCTGAGAAGCCTTCACTATTCGTTTGCTCCTGTCTGTGATGCAGTAAATCACGTGGGCAGCTCTGCCCAACAGACTGAAAGCTAGTTAATTAAGCTCATTGAGTCCTGCCCCATTGAGGGAGGGAACTTAAGGGATATGATAGTAACTTTAAAAAGCCAAAGCAATTAAAAATCCAGAAAGAACGAAGAAGAAAAGATGTTCAACATCACCAGTCATTCAAGAGATGAAAATTAAAACACTGCGATTCCATCTCATTCCAGAAAAAAAATGACTGTCCTCAGTAAATCAACCATTAACAAATGCTTCTAAAGCTGTGGGGGAAAAGGAACACTTCCTGTTGTTGGTGGGAGTGTTGACTGGTACAATCACTGTGGAAATCAGTGAGGAGATTCCTCACAAAACTAGGATTAGAGGTTTCATTCACCCCAGCTATTTCCCTTCAGAATATCTTCCTCAAAGAATTAAAAACATCATGGCATAGAGATACATGTGCACCCATGATTATAGCAGCTCAATTTTAAAAGGCAAACTTTGATAATAACATAAATGCTCAACAACTGAGGAAAGGACACAAAAAGTTGTGATGTTTTTGTGCCGTGGAGTACTACTCAGCCCTAACGGTGTGTTAACTTGAGACTTGCCTATGCAAATGGATGCAACTGGAGACCACAGTTATAAATGAAATAACTCGGGCTCACATGTGGAAACATCACATTGTCCCCCTGGCGTGATAAACTGAAAGAGTAAATAAGGTCCAGAAAGTACAGTGGATATTGTGAAATGGGAAGAAATGATTCACAAGGAAAGAGGAGCTAGGGTGGGAGAAAGGGACAAGGGACAATGGCCAAGGCAGTTGCCCTAATAGTTCTTTTAGTGAACTGAAAAGGAAGGTCTGTGCTACTATTATTGGGAGAATTCTTTATGCCCATATCTTGTTCTCTGAGTGGCTATTTTGAAGACAATAACATCCAATGTGTTAATGATTGTTATTCTCCTATTATTGTTATGAAATTTTGTTTTGCTTTTTTCCTCATAAAATAGAAAAAAAAAAAAAAGGTGGAAAAGCTGGCTCATGGCTGTGCTGACGGCCGAAAAGGAAAGGCAACACAGCGGCTACATCAGGAAGGACAAGGTGGAATCTCCAAAGCTGCACCTGGGCCGCTCCTGTGTCCTCCCACCACGCACTTACTGAATAGCCCTTCTGGGCTAATCACACAGCTGTGCCAGCCACGGGGCATACACCCAAGCTTTGGTCCCTATAAAGCGAAATAGGACATTCTCATTCCAGAAGACTAAGCTGCTGCCTACTAGAACGTCCTCACCCACTCTCTGTGATGTTCTTATAGCTGCCATCACCTACCCGCTGTGAGCCTGACCTCCACAATTTGAGGGAACCCAGCTAATAAAGTCTGAGAACAGCCAGGAAATGCAGAGTTCCAGCTGTCACAGAAGGAGACACGGTCCTATCTATTGGTCACTCTCTCACAGTATTTGGGAATCTGCATCCTGGGATGTGGTGTCATAACTGGGCTCTGCCTTGCTACTTGCTTTGACCCACAGGTGATCTCACAGGTCATTCAGTCCCAGAGCTGAGGTGCACCTGCCTGGCTGGGCTTGCCTCTTGCACTGTTGTTACCACCCGGAGAATGAGGAATACGGGGAGCAGCCACCCATTAGCCCAACTCCCGGTGGAGCATAAATCCTCCTGACACCTAAGCTAGATCACACACATTCCAGATGAGCTTCAGATGTGTGGCTGACATAAACGCTTGCTTTATGAAAGCACTAAAGTTGTGAGGCATTTGGTGATGCTGGGTACAATAAAACCCTGAGATAGAGCAAACTAAAGAATAGAGCTTTCGTGGGAGTGGACCGCATATTCGTATGGCGGATAACAGGTGTTTGGTAGGCACTTTCGCGAATGAACATTCTGGCTGGCACTGACTCCGAAGTCAAAGGCTCACCATGGCACATGACAGAATGCAGCTCTGACTCACTCCACTTCCAAGCGACTGCGAGGCTCAGAGGTAGATAGCGGAACTCACGTCATCACCGGAGCATCGCTAACAGCCAGCATGGGCTGGCCCTGGGCTCTAACCCAGTCACAGCCTGCATTTCCACAGAGTCCCATTCTGTCCTGCAGAACCTGTGTCACACGTGTCATCGACATTTCAGAAAACAGAGTGGGGTTCAGAAAAGATAAGGGTACTGCTGGGAAGTGGCAACGCTTGTCTTAAACCCAGAGCTGCAGACCCCAAAGACGGCCCATTCACCTCCAAAGGGCCTGGGTGAGAATTTCTATGCAAGGGAAGTGAGGAGAGCTGAGAAACAGCTAAGAAACACAGTGGTCATCAAAGTGCCTTCTAGCACCCTCCCTGGAGGTCTCACATGATAAAGTTAACAGTACCATTTTCCTTTAAAACTAAGTATAAAAGTCTCACATATTTCAAAATCTTTGAGTTCTTCTTCCCTCCACAGAATAGGATGAATCATCCCCCTAATTTCTTTCTGCTAGAATGGAGGTGTCTTTTAACTCTCCCTCCTTCTTATTCCAAAAAAGTTATCCTTGACATTACAGTTCCTGGGGTACTTCTGTGAGCCCCATAGAAGTAAAAGAACATTAGGATTAAAGGGCTCATATTTTATTTCTGCAAGGATCCCTCTTCAAACTTATGAGAAATACAGAAAATAATACCACTTACTGACCTTATTCAATAGGAATGGATTCTGAATTTGATGTTCCCAGGCTCAATAAGTACTGCTGCATGGCGTGGTGCCTTCCCATCATGCAGGCAGGCTGAGCACACAGTGAAGGCACAGGTGCTCTGGTTTTGCAAGAAGCTATCAGAGTAGAACAGGAGTAGGATAGTGCAGATGCTGAAGAGTTGTGACAATTGCGCTGTAAGCCTCAAGGTAAAAGCGGTGATTATAACATTAGCTAATAGTTCCTGGAGCACCTAGTATGTTCCAAGTTCTGGGTAAAGTGCTCTATGTAATAATGGGAGAGTGGTGTTCTTAAAAGAAGATTCTAGGTAAATTGCCTAGGTTTTAATCTCAGCTCAATCTCTTCCTAGTTTTTCAAATGTTAGCAGATGATGTATCTTCTTGAGATCTCAGTTTTTCATCTACCAAACGCATGGCAACTATAATTGAGCTGAACTCAAAGAGTTATTAGAAATAATCGACCTATGAGATGTGCTTAAAACAGTGGTAGGTAGAGAGAAAGCTGAACATAAGTGCGGCCATCACTGTCCCAGTTAATCCTTGTGATGACCTTGGAGGAAGAACTGTTATCTTCCTTTTCATATAGGTAGGAAGAGTGAGACTCTGAAAAGCTAAAACTTTCACCCAGGAATTAAGTAGTAGAGCCAAAATTTAACTTATTCCCATTCATTTCTTTTTTTTTTTTTTTTTTTTTTTTTTTTTTTTTTTTTTGGCTTTTTGAGACAGGGTCACGCTATGCGGTTCAGGTTGGCCTTGAGCTCACTTTTGTAGCCAAGACTGGTCTCGAACTCACACGATCCTCCTGCCTCAGCCTCCCGAGTGCTGGGATTACAGGCGTGCGCCACCACGCCCGGCTATTCCCATTCATTTCTGATGTACATCTTGATCATATTACAATAAACAAATGAACTTCTGACAGCATAAAATATTCCCAGCGTGAAGGTACTGGCAAACTCTATTTAAAATCTGAGGAAATTTCCTGTATCTTCCCTAAGAAAGCAGTTGGGTTGAAAACAAGACTGGCCAATAGAATTGTAGGGAAAGAACTTGTTATAATTTAATCCAGGTTCTCAGTGTTTCCATTCAATTCCTTCTTTGGGGTCCATACTTAGGACTTCTGGGCTTCATTTAGATATTCTTCCATGTGTGGAAATCTGCTGTGATAGTGCATCGGATGGACAATGAGTCCACACAAGTCTCTGAGGTGGAGTATCTTGTTAGCTCACCAGACTGATTTGTCACTATGGCAAGAATCCCTTTGTCTATATGACAGAGCAGCCCAGTTACCTGCCATGAGATGTCTGTGAGAAAAAGTTTCTCTTATATGAAACTAATTCCCCTTTGTGGCAACTTCTACCTGGGAGTCCTCTTTGTGGAAGCTCAAGTCCATCCCCCTCACTACCAATCCCAACAGCCAATAGGAAGCTACACAGGTAGACCAGGGTAAAATACTTGAGAGACATACAACATGAGCTTACATGTTTGCCCCACTACCTGTTCACATTTTCTCTCTGTGTGCATGCATCTCCTATGAATGTTCCCTTGCTGAGCTGATCGCAAATCCTAGTCAATTAACTGGCAATTTATGTCAAGCATGACATCATCTCGCAGCTGTCTCACAGATCCCTTTGTTGTTTCTAAAACATCTCATTTTGCTCCCCCTTTCTCCTGCTGGTACCATGCAGTTCGCATTGTCTGATTTCTCCCTTACTGGGAATCATAAATTCTCAGTGTCTTCCTGTAAGCTAAGACAAGTGGGGGGGCATCATCAGGCTTTGACATTCAATCCTCCAAATCAGACATACAACTTGTTAGTCTAGATCCCTTGAAATCAGATGCAAGATGGGATCAAAAAGCAATGATTTCTTTTTATCAGGGTAAACACCCAATGGAAGAAACCTGAGCAAAATCTGAGGGAATCTGAGAAAAACATTGAACCAAGATACAAGTTTGACCTGGGTTAAAAAAAAGAGGTCCATGAAGATAGGTAGACCTCTTATGGACTTCCCTGGATTCCCTGGAGTCAAAGCAGGTTCTACATAAAGATAGGGGAATCCCAGACCTAAAGCCAACTCTGTTGGGTGAGTTCCAGTATCCCCAAAAGCAGATCTGCCTTAGCATCCCTGCCTTGTTGCCATTGATGATAGTAGTTAATAAGTAGCCTGATCTCGGTCTCCACGTTGCTGTGGACTTTGTGGAGTGGAAACTGAGATCTCAGTCATGCATGCTTGCTGTCTGTGGGCATTTATGATATATATGCTTCTGGATGCTACCCTTGGAAAATGTGACAGCCACTATTTAAATGGGCATCCTCTTTCTTTGGGTTGATGGAGATAGACACCCATTTTTAAAAATGTATTTCTGTTCACTGAAAGCTGACAGAAAAGGCATTGATTCTCTGATACACATGTGAAGAAACGTAGGCTGTTTGTAGATTGACGATCACCAGGAGAAAGAATTGAATTAGTAATGGGATTCTGATGAGTTTATAGGTGCAGATGACTTGTAATTAACTGGAGGTCTTAGACCAAAGTAAGATTAAAATGGGGCCGAGAAACTGAAAGAAAAAACAGCAAGGAGTTGATAGTTGAAGCCAAATTCAGCTCGTTATTCAAAGAACTGATGAAAAGAAAAGTAGTTCCAATAAGCAAGTTAAATCAGGGACTCCTCAAAAATATGCCAGTCCTAATTAATGCAGGCTGTGACTATGTTGGGTTATATGGCTGAGCAATTAAGTTGTATATAAATTCAAGGCTATTAACCAGGTATCCTTGAAGTAGGAAAACAAGCCTGCATTTTCTAAATAGTGACAATGTAATACAAAGAACCTTGGCAAAGAGCCAGAGCCAAAGTCAAAGACTTAAAGATGCTGTCCTGTACACTTTGAGGATACAGGCAAGGTCTATAAGGCAATGGATATGGTTGGCCTATTCAAGCTAGAAATGTGAAGAAAGTGGGTTTTGCCCTATAGCCTTACTGGCATTTTGATTTTTTAACTCTTGAGTCTTACTGAAGATTTATGACTTCCAGAAGTGTACTGTAATCCATTTGTGTTATTTTATACCCATAACTTTCATATAATTTGTTTCACAGCAAATGAAACCTAATACAGAATGCCAGAATATTGGACATTGTCAACTTGTAGACATTAACGGTAATGATACTTAGTTTCCAGAACTATTCCTAATGGTTATAATATACGATGTATTATTATTCACATGACACAGATGAGTACATTGAGATTAAAATTTTTCAAGAGCTTGCTTAAGAACACATAGGTGATAAAGGCCACTGGTAGACGTTAAGGCCAGGAAATATGGCGGCAGGTGCCAAGTTCTTCCGCAGAAGGTTATACAGTACTTTCCTTAGCAGAAGAGAAAGATATCAAAAAGTGGCATCCTATAGAGTTTTGAGGAAAGAAGATGCTGCATTTCACTAAAGTCAGTAAGCACCCATGGCAGGTGAGCCATCCGCGTGGAAGAACACCCTCAAGGAAGGTACCAAAAGGAACCACCACACAGGTGTGCTTAACCATATTAAGGATGCATCTCATGAGTAGCACTTGTACTTTAACTATAGAAGGAAAGAGGTCACCTGAAGAGGATGGAGAGAAAGGAGGCCAATGTTGAACCAGGTACCCCCTTTGGAAGAAATGAACAGAATGTGAATGGGTGAATCTTTATCGAGGCCAGAAGAACAGTTAAAGATCAACTGGAGTTGAGAACAGGACAGGGTACCCACAGAGAGCTGAGTTAGTTTATGACACCTGTCTCCCACCATAGAGGATGGTGAGGGTGGGGAGCATGGATCCTGGAGACTCATGCGCAGAGAAAGGTCTTGGACTGGGATTATGCTTTGTAGGCAGGAGAACTGAGAAAAGATAAAACTGTCTTGAGGGAACAAATTTATCAGGACACAAACATCTTTCAGGAACGTTTAGGATTAATTTAGTTTTGAGATGTGCTAGTAAAATGCAAAATGAAAGTTAATTATTTCTCTCTCCTTGAATTATTTTTAAATGGCTAAGTGAAAGTCAAGGAGCAACTCCATAGAGAATGTCCAGGTACAAGTGGGGCCTCTCTGCAAGCTGCCTATGACTGATGTTTACGTCCATATAAGGCCAGCACAGGAGGCTTGCCCTCTGCAGCAGGGCTTCCCAGAGGCCCTTGTGTATTGAAATGGCATAACTGAAAGGGAGGTGGGAAAAAGCACACGCCATGTTTTATGCTTTTGGTGTCTTTACAACACTGAAAGATTTCAGGACCCTGGATTAGTACCAGGGAAGAGCCCATAAGACCCCCAGATCTGGAGATTTTAGCAAATCAAGAACGACTGGCCATGGCCATGAGATAATTAGAGAGACATGTCCTAGACTTTTATGAAGTCCTGAACACTGACAGATGAGGATCAGAGAAAGCAAGGAGGTTCAGGGAGACAAAGGCACCCACATGACACATTTTGTGGCGTGGTGGTGGCTTGGTCCTAGGCAGTTCACCTGGACATTTCCCCAACTCATTTAAGCTTCAGTGACTTCTTCCACAGAACACCAAGATGGTGATCTAATGGCCTGGATTTCTGGGAGGATAAAATGATGTTTTGTTCACAGTTTCGCACCATATTACTGTGCAATGAATCCTCAAAAATCAAGTTAAAAATATACTGTTCAGTCATCCTGGACTTATAATGCTAGGTTTTCTTTAGTCATCACCAATGCATCAGCTTGTGTCTGCCACTTGGCAAATAAAAATGGGCCCCTCCTCCTCTCTACCAGTTCTGGGTCTTGAACATCAGTCCCTCTAGTTTTAATACCACACTCTCTGCCCTTCTGGCTTCAGTCCATGCACGAAACCCAAGAGAGAAGGAAGATGTTCCAATACATATTCTGCTCTGTGCCTGCTGAGTCACTGAATGCTGTCTCTGTCTATCCGTTAAGGGTCGCATTACTGCTAGGTGGCCCTCTCTATCCAGGTCTCTCCTCTCTCTACCTGCTCCCTCCTCCCTCCTCTTTCTGTCTCTGTCTCTGTCTCTATCTCTCTATCTGTGTCTGTCTCTCTGTCTCTGTCTCTCTCTCCCTCTCTCCCTCCCTCTCCCTCTCTCTTCCCTCATGGCCAAGGGTTTGGGGAGAACTCACTTCTCTTACCTCTTGCTGTGAACACCACCTCTTCTGGCTTCCTGGTGCTTTGCCTACACATTTTATAAACAGTGCCTCTATTAAACACTGGGCATATGGTCAAATGGTAAGTGATCAGATCTCTTCATCTATTTCCTGATGAGACAGAGTTAAGCAAGACCCAAGGAAGTGAACTCAAATAACATAAGATTTCCAAGAGTTCCTAATGTCCTCTTTCTCTGAAGCTTGCTGTATTCATTGATGGCACCATCCCTCTCCTTGCTAATATCCACAGTTTGCCCTTTAATGCATGGCAGGAAGAGGCACACATTCTGTATTGATAATATGCACAGAGAAAGGCCAATTAGACTTCTGGGAGATAGCCTGGCTCTCATCCAGCATCTCAGGGCTGGGAGTTGGGAGTTGGCTGCCTCAGGCCAGTCCTTTTCGGTCCTCCCACCCATAAAACACACTGAGCTGAGCTAGAGCTTCTTATTTAGCAGAACCAGAAAGGGCAGGACCAGAAAAATTTGAGAGCTCAGTCTTGTTACTAACGAATGCAGTGCAGAGTATTGAAGACTATTTGTGTATTTAGGTGGTGTACTGGCTACAAAAATCCTGACAGAGGAGAAGTCTACGTTCTGGTCCTCTCTTCTGGGTGGTAGGACTGCCAGAGACAGACATGGCAGAACCAGACTAAGGGACCGCTTGAAGTTCCACAATTTCTTCTAGAATGAGTCACCCTTCTGCCCTTAGCAACTGGACCAGTTGCAGGCAGGCCTGAGGGACAGAAGTAACTGCTCCTGGTGTCCCTTGCCTAGGGAGGTGGGATCCAGGCACTGTAATGTGTTTCCACACCAAATTCTTGCTGTTGACCACATTCTCAGTGCCCAGCATCATGCATGCCAGGGGGAATCACAGAAACTCAGGAGTCAGATCCTGAGTGTCACTGCTCCCTTATCCTCTGCCACTTGTCTCTCAGTCTCCTCCTGTCTTTGTTTTTAGCTAGAAAATGAGTGTCCTGAGTTCAGGGACAGGAACCATGGATTATGATGACCATTTTAGTCTATGGTGGGTATAACTAGAAAAATATATAAGACATCTCCTAGCCATACAGCACAGTGAAAGAAGAGATTGATGAAGTCACGATTATATGTGAAGGGATTCTGGAAGGCAGCTGCACTCGCTACTGTGCCACCAATGCAGACACTGTGACAAGATTCTGTTCTCTAACGGGAGTGACCAGAGACCAGTACCTGAAGGAGAAAAAGCCCCCTCTGTCTGGTGAGTCAAATGTGGCTGCAGAGGTCCCAAGGAGTGCAAGCTGGCTCACGTCTTCAGAGCTCCAGCCTTGGAGTGCAGTACCCAGCCAGGCTGTCCCTTCCAGGCCTCTATCTAATGAAGACTCTCCCGCTCTCTCCTGAGACATCTGTGTTTCAAGTCTCAGCAGACCTTCTCTCCAAGACGCCCTTTCTCATCTCCCTTCGTGCATCTCCTTCCCTCTGCTCTGGACCTCTGACCATGCGCTCATCTCTCACAACACAGATCTTCCCCGTGCTGCTTCCAGCTGTTCACCCAACCCGTGTCATTCTCTCCTCTCCTGCATTATGTAGGCCTGCAAAGCGCTGGGGGAGACTGCATGAAGAATGGATGGTAGGGAAGTGAGTCGTGCCTGACAGCACGATGCCGCAAGCAGCTCGAAGAGGAACCTGCCATCCATGAGTGGTGGGTTATGCGTGTGAGGGGAGAAGGTAAAGTGAAGGAGATCCCCTTCAAATTAGTGCATGAAATAATTTGTGTGTAAATATGTGAACATAATTTAGGATTCATTCTTCACCAAGTGTCAGGGACACTGTACATTAGAAAGGAAACATGAAATCTTATCTCCTCTGATGTGAATATAAGAAACTGCAATTACTTTAATTATATTACAATGAAAAATATATATTATCATCAGCATTGCTATTTTTTTAGGTGCTAACTACTTAGCATTCACTGCATTAGGGATTTTACATTCACAGTCTCAGATAACCTGCACACCATCCTATGAAACATAAGAATAAGAATAAGAATAAGAATAAGAATAAGCATTGTTATTCTTATCTGTCTCATGAAGTAGTACACAGTGTGGGTCACAGAGGCTCACAATCCTCTCAGAGCCACACAGCCACTGGGGAGTGGAGACCCTTGCTAGGTCTGACTGTGGTGACTACTCACCCTGCCTCCTACTAAACAGACTTCTTTCACCCAGAGAGTTCATACAGCCTATTACCCCACAAAGGTTGCTGGTGTTGGCTCTACTTCCTTCCTTCAAGTCTTCCTAGGAACCATATCTTGGATACCTTACTGACTCACATGCTCCTGAGCAACACCAGATCTGCCTATCCAGCTACAGCAGACAGGTCAATCCCTAAATGTGATCTTTAATCTGATAGGTCAACTTCAGTGGACCAGGAAACAATGAGTGTATCAGTAGAGCAGGCAGTTGGGTGTGTCATGGAGGTATGGCCTTGGCCCCCTTGCCCATTCCTCTATGTCACTATTCCTCTGCTCTCCCATACACTTTCACCATGAAGTTTATGATTTAGAATCTGATGACTGTGTTCTGAATATTGTGAAACCATGAGCTAAATTAAACCTTTCCTTTTTTAAGTTGTGGGTGTTGGGTATTTTGTTCCAGCAACTGGAAAGCTGACTAATACAGAAAATTGGTACCAGGAGTGGGGTTATTGCTATAACTATATCTGACCATATAGTTTAAAAGTGTTTGGAACTGGTCTGCTCTAGGAATTTGAAAAGTTCAGAGATATCAGCTATAGAAGTGTTAGAATATGCTAAACAGAGCCTGATGGATGATTCTGATCAAAGTGCAGAAGACCAGAAGGCTTATAGAAAGGTAGATAGTAAAAGTCAAGCTAATGAATGAGGTTTGATTGGAACAATGACTTATTGGCATTTAGATAAGAAACCACACATATTACACTTTGGCAGAAAATTTGTCCACATTTTCCTGTTGTCCTAAGACTTTGCAGGAGATTTTGATTAAGGATGATGAACTAATTCATCTGATGGAGGAAATGTTAAGACACTCCAACATTCAGGATGCATCATAAGTACTGCTGGCTGCTTTTAGCCAGATTTATAATGAGAACCAGGTTCAAAATATAAAGCAGAAAATTTTGGAACACAGATTTTTGCTCAGAAGGAACCATGTGTAAATATGGGGTCAAGCAAGTTGAGATTGCTAAAACATTAAGCATCATTAAAAAGGAATGAAGTAGTTCGTATGAGGACAAAAACAGAAACCAGGAAGGAATCTTAGAAATCCACAAGACCACACATTTATAGATCCAAGGGTAGCCGGGCATGGTGGCTCACACCTGTAATCCCAGCACTTGGGAGGCTGAGGCAGGAGGATTGGTGCGAGTTCGAGACCAGCCTGGGCTACAAAAGTGAGCTCAGGACCAGCCTCAACTGCATAGCGAGACCCTGTCTCAAAAAGACAAAAAAAAAAAAAAAAATAAAATATAGATCCAAGGGTACAAAAGTGCCAGTCTTCTACTTGAGAAAAGAGTTACTGGAACCTTTGCTCAAAAGGGCCTCTTAGGCAATTGGTTCCTTGGAATTCATTTTACTATACTCAGTCATCTGATAACACAGAGGCCACTGGAGTCATGGGTGAAAGGTGCCTGGATACTGACTGAGCTAGCAGCTAACTTTGGTGATGTTGCTTTTACCAGAAGTATACAGAATGCAATGGGGGTCAGGAAGGCTTTCCTCTAGATTTCAAAGGAAGGCTTCAGAAGAAAGGCAAGGAAACCCTAGTAGGACAAGTAGGACAGTGAATGAAGCTATGGGAATGAAGTCCAAGGCACAACAGGGACCCTAGGAGTTCAGAGATGCCAGGAGAATGTAAAATTGTATTTAACCTCAGGGAAGCTGAAGGTTATGAGTATAGTCAACCTAACAAAGAGACCATGTGAGTTTCAACTAACAAGGCCAAAGTGATGGAGTAGCTCATGCACCTTGGAATTCACATTTCATAACCATGTGCCCTCTGTCCCACACATGGAGATAAATGACTTAGTGTGCGCCCTGTTGGTTTTCAGTTTTGCATTGGTCCTATTATTTCCCATCCCCCATAGTCCTCCCTTTTAGGCTTAGAATGTTTTTCCTGTGCCAATAGGATTATACAATTTGCTTTTAATTTTAATTTGTCACAGCTGAAAGTTTACCTTGAATCTAAAAAAAAAAAAAAAAAAAAAAAAAAGGCTTGGACTTGGACTTTTGAAAAACACTGAAACTACTGAGAAGGGATTACTGCATTTCTGGTTGTACATGGGATAGTTGTGTTCGGTGAGGCAGAATCACTTTGCTGTCATTGGAGACTAGGTATGGTTTAACGGGAAGTGTTTAGGTGTAAAGTTGATAAGGTGTGGATTGTGATCATTCTTCCTGATGTCAACATTACTGCATCAAGAAATACTTAGCAGGTTAGTAAAGCAGCCTCCTGGGTGGGTCAGGATGGACCATAAAGGCCTGAGGTTTCACCCCGGGGGTCTTAGTCAGGGGCTTGCTGTGCATGTACTCAATCACTGGAAACCATGAGTTAAGTCAAATCTTTCCTCACTGAGCTGTGAGTGTTGAGTGTTGTAGCTGAGCGACAGAAAATCTGACCACTGCCCATATCATCTCATTGCCACACCTTGTCTGGAAGATGCTGAGTCTTTTCTAAAGACTTATTCATGCTTCAAACCATTGTCTATACAGAAATCAGAAGGCTGAACGGAACCAATTGATGCTGGAAGTGTAGTGACACAAGAACCTCCTGGTGGCCATTGGGCATGTAGGCCAGGACAACCACCCTTACAACAACCTGGCACCACTGAAGTCATGTAAGGCTGGGCATAGGACCTGTGCGCATCTCCTGTGGTGGTGGTTATATGCAGCAAAATTCAGTGACTTAAAAGAGCACAAACACATTGTCTCCCAGTTCTAGAAGTCAGAGTCCAAAATGGTACCCTAAGAGAAAATTAAGTCGGCAGGATTGACTCCTTCTGGAGAGTCCAGAAGAGAACTTGCCTTTCTTTTCCATTGCTAAAGGACTCTGTCCTCAGCAGCTCCTGGGCCCTTCATGGATCTTCAAAGCCACAGCATCTTCACTCCACTCATCCAAATTCTTCTTTCTCTCCCAAGTACCCTCTGATGACATTGAGCCAGCCTCGATGCTCCAAGATAATTGTACCACCCCAAGAGTCTTCATCTAATCACAATTGCCTATTTCATTTGGTCATACATTCTGTGGGTTAGAACAGGGATCTATTTGGGCCATTATTTTGCTTTCTTCATCTCTGACCTAGAAGCTCTGTTCCTAGGCCTATGTATACTCCTGACACCTATCCCCGAGTGAGTCATAAAGCATGGTGCTGCAGCTACTTGGTGGCTGTGCGGATGCTCTACACTAAGACAATGGAAAAGGAAGGACATGGCGAATGCATAGCTCAGGATGTTACGCTATAGCTCAGAGTAACGGTGTAGATGTTTAGGCACTGGCACGGATTTGGCTCTTAAAAAGGTGCTTAGTGAAGGAAAATAAAAATAAAAGAAAAGAATAAACTATGTAACACAGGATAATTTACAACAAACTAAAAACTACACAAAATGACAATTGGCATTTTGCATGAATAAAGTACTCAAAAAGACATTTTTTTTAAAAGGGCCTCATCTGATAACAGCAGCTTATGGACTTAAGAAAGGAATGGGGTGGGAAAGAAGAACACAATAGAAGTGTGTTCAAATTCTGAGTTTGGAAGGAAGCCATCCCTGGCCCCCCACAGTTGCAGTCATAACGTGCAGGGGGATAGTGAAGATCTCAGACGGTGTCTGTGTGTACTGTCTCGTACTTGTCAGCCCGCAGCTCTTACTTTACTGTAAGCTCTTTGAGAGCAGGTGCTATATCTTGTTTTCCCTTATTTTCTGAAGCAAAGCACAAAGCCCCTCTCACAGTAGTTGCCTAATGTATGTTGTGGTAAGCTGAGCAGAGAACCGTGTAGAAACAAGACATCTGGAGTGGGGCGTCTCGCATGAGCTGACTCTTCAGAAAGTTTCTAAGGACCCCCAGATGGGCTTTAAAGCTACACTTGGTATGGAAAGTTATATCATAAAGCCTGATTCTTGCAGGTGAGGAAAGACAAGGATGGGGAAGAGAAGGTAAACCCCTCATCTTTTGCTTTGCCTTCAGTTCTCAAGATGAAAGGCCAAGCAGAATGAACATCAGCATGAAAAAGCAGAAAGATATAAAAAACCCCAAGGTGGGCAAAGAGCTTGTAAGACAGCACCTAGGTGCCCTAAATAAACTCAATCCAGAAGCATGGCAGCAGTGCTGCATTGTGAACCAGAAAGGTTATCTCCAAATACTTCAAAAGGTGGCAGAGGGTTCTGAGAGTCTATAATGAAGCTGACATCGTTCTTGGTCAAGACTCCAGAACTGATCATTAAAGCAGTGGCTCTGAACACTTATGAAGAAAATAGAGTGGCGATCTGTAGAAGCCTGCAAGGGTTCATTAAAATCAGGTTGTGCCTGAGTGACCTGGTTTCCTTCAAGGACATCAAATGGTTTAAAACAAACAAAAAAACACAGGCTTGTGGCAGATATTTTATGTGAATTTCTGAAGAGAGGTTTATAAGCTCTCTTTCCGTGGTTTTAAAGACATGGCAGATGCTTGCCTTGGCAGTGATCATGCACAAATGGCATTGATTCATGGACAGGTGCCAGTGTCGATGGATGTTTCTGGAATGCTACCACCCATGACTTTAAAAATAGCCGACGTGTATGGAGTGCTTGTCACGTGACAGGCTCTCTCCTTGGCTGTCGTTCACACAGTTACCCATTTTCTCCAGGCAGCAGCTCCACGGGGAAGGCACGGTTCATATTCCATTTTACACAGGAGCCAAGCCATTACACAAAGGTGAGCCATCTCCTCAGATCTCTGGGTGAGGGAGACTGAGCTAACCCTGCGAGCCACCTGCTGAAGAATGCCTTGGGAGATGGGCAGCGTGACTCAGAAAAACAAGAGCCTTTGCAGCAATGTAGTAAACAAAAGGAAAGCGTGTCCATCTCTCAGCCCTGCATCCCACCTTGAATGTGTCCTCGGTGTTTCTAATCTATCTCTATCCATCTCTCCGTGATATCTTCTCTGATTTTGGCTTATGTTCGCACAGTGTTTTCTCTCTGGTCCTACTCTGTGTCTAATTAGTGTCCTGGAGTTTGGGGTTCAGCCTCGCCTCATGCCAGGATGGACTCCCTTCTCTGCAAACGTCATCTATGCATCGCTACCCATATCCGTGCAATTTGCTGTGAAACCCCCCTAAGTTCCTGGCCAGTTCCAGCAGAGCAGGGCTCTCTGGGCTGGGGGCCAAGGCCTTCAACAGCTGACACCTCACACAAGCTGGCCTCTCTGAACAGAGCTGGCACTGCAAGCCAAGTTGCTGGCCATGTGGATTCGATGGCTGGGGGATGGGACTTTGGAAATTTCCTGTTCAAATAGGATGAGGAGGCTGCACCTGAGGGGGCACAGAGAGTGAAGGGAAACGATCCCACTCTCCAGGTTTCTGCTTTCTTTCCTTTCATCCTTACCTAAACAGACTGCTCTCTGCAGCAATGTACTATAGCTGAAAAGAAACCATTGGTAAACAGGGTCGAGTTGGGGAGATGGATTTATCCCAGAACTACCTTCAGCCACCTAAGTAGTCAGTGTACCCTAGATCAGTGATGAGTGCCCGCACTGCACCCCAAGTCCCACTTATTTACTTCAGAGTGCAAACACTGCAGTTAAGCCTGGATACTGAGGTTTTAGTTCAGATAAAACAACTCACACATTAAAATCTCGTCTTAAAAAAAAAAAAAAGCAAATGACACCTATGGCACAAGTTCACCACCAAGGTCCTAGAGGAATACTTGTTGAGAGTAACATGGTAGGCTGGGTTATGCTCAGGGTTTGGGGTCAGAAGGCTGAGATTCAGGCACTACACTTTTATTGGACCGCTAATTGGTCTTAATTCCTATACTGCACATTTCTTAATTTTAAAGAATAAGGTAACAAGACAAACCTCACATGGATGTTCTGAACATTATGATCACACAAAAATTCACATATGTGGTTCATGTGGGAGAAGAGAGGAGAATCTAGATGAGAAGAAGAAATGAGTTAAGGTCAGGACCGCAGCCCACAGAACTGGTATCACATTAATTGCCAGTGCCAGAAAATAAAACCGAATCCCACTGATGTTTTCTCAAATTAAAAAAAGAGAGCCTGGGAGTCTCCAAGGAAGAGAGAAAAGCAGCTGGCTGTTCACACAGCTGTCCCTTCAGGACTTTGGTGGGGGCTGCTCCCAGCGGGTGTCTGCTGACCTGCAAGGCCAAGCACTGGGGTGGAGAGGGGCAGGGCTTGGCACAAACCCTGCAAATTACTCCCTGTGGAGGTTTTGCTGTTCATGTGCGCATCCCGTAAATATTTAGAGCGTTCATGGCATGAGCTGGGAACTGAGACCCAAGACATAGGGGGCAAGTGCCCTGCTACTGTGATAGTGTCATTAAAGCAACACAAGATGAGACACATATTGATAGCTAAAGGCGAAGAGTGCTGTGGTGGGCAAGTGCTAGCAGAAGGTGTCTTGGAAACTCAGTGTCAGAACTTTATGCTTACATAGACTGAGGAGCTCCCATTTCCTCCAAAATAGGTAAAGCATACACTGAAGCTTTAAGGACCTGCAGGAATTAGCTGGGGAAGATGGATTTCCTGCACAAGGTGATTTGGGGAACGGGTAGACCTGGGAGTGGGAGGGACCTCAGAATAGGCAGACAATGGCCCCAGGGCAAAATCCAGCTACCTGCCTATGTAGGTAAATAAAATGCTATTGAAACACATCATGTTTGTTCCTGTATGATTTTCTGATGAGGACTTTCTCCATAGGAGGACAGAGTAGTAGCTGAGGTCATCTAATAAGCCTGCCTGGCCCTTCAAAGCAAAGGCGGCTGACTTCTGGTGCATACAAAGACATGGACATGGATTCAAGTGAATTTTATATTAGTAGAAGCATTGCTATTGCATATATATATATATATATATATATATATATATATGTATGAACCCACTTATGAATAGCTCACAACCTATTGAGGAGAACAGTGTCAAAAATAATTATAAGACCATATGACTGATGCTATAATAAAAGTCTATACCAAGGGCTTCTAGAGCTGCCAAGGAAAAAATAATTAGTTATGCCCAGGGAGGGAGGAGAGCTTCATAGGAGAGATGAATCTTGCAGTTGGAATCCCTATTTTCAAGCTAATGAAAGGAGTGTGTTGAAAAGTAAAGGAAATAAGAAACCAGAAGTGTTCGGGGGAGATCGAAACTCATCCTTCTGTGCTTCCAAGCAGCTGGCGAGGCCAGGAGTTTGGCTTCCTGGGAGAACTGCCATGTAACTCCCCTCACCTCTGCTACAAGCTTTTTTTTTTATTATTGTGCTTTGAAATTCAGTCACCAAGAATAGATGGTAACTGGAACACTAGGTTTCTGGCCTGTTCAGAAAATAACTTCTCTAGCTAAAGGATCCAGGACAGTTAGCCAAAAGGTGGCAGATTTTACATGACAATGAAATCCGTGGGGTTAGGACATCTGGGTATAAAAACTGTGTGGTAGGCCTCCCACCAGTCAAATCATGCACAGCTGCAGCATGACACTATCCTGTGGGGGTGACAGGTGATTGCTCCCCAGAATACAATAAGAATCCATACAGCCATACTTTTAAGATACAACAATAAACTAATAAATGGGGAACAAGGTAAAACATTTCATTAAAATTGCATGGCAAATCAATGTAAATGACATGCTTAGAAAATTGACAGTTGGCAACCATGACAGTAAAAACTGGGCAAAAGTTATCAGTGAGAGTAGAAGCAAGGAGTGAAAGTGTGAAAAGAAACAAGCTATTTGGGTACCTTGGAAATATGCTTATCAGATAGCTATGGGTGATAAAAATTTTAAGTTTATACAGGAGAAACTTAGTGCAATAGTACAAAACCAAGTTAATGTCTCCAGGATAAAACCACCATTTGCTGCCAGATGGAAACTCCAAAGGATGCAATACTACCTATGTCCTGGCACAATGCTCTCCCTAGAGCCACTCAAGGGAAAGGTGGGGACAAGTACAGGACAGCTGTCCACTGCCAAATTTATCATCCTGAGACATGCCAAGGTCACAGGGGACAGAGTGAGGAGGAAGGACTATTGTGGACCAGTGGAGGCTGCAGAGACACGAGATATGAACCGAGCATTAGGCTCTGGGCCAGGAATCTGCTTTTTCTTTCTTTGGGTATAAAGAACACTAATGCAGTAATTGGCTAAATTTAAATAAATTTTGTCTACTAGATGATTGTCTCTCAAGAGTATTAATTTTCTCTCCTGATCATTGTTCTGTGGTTCTATAAGAAAGAAAGAAATTCTTGTTTTTAGCAAGTCCACACTGGAAATTAGGAGAAAGAGGCAGAGACTCTGTAAATTATTCTCAAACAGCTGGGGATGGGATGGGATGGAATGAAATAGTAGTATCTTAGAAATCTGGATGCAAGACATAAAAGAAATAACTGTTACTTCTGCTACTTTTCTATAGGCTTATTTCAAAACAAAAGGTTAAAAATAAACACTCTGTAATGGAAGGAAGACTGGTGGAATGAAGTTTCCATAACAGCCTGGTCTTGACTCAGATGCCTGAGCCTAGATGGGGCAGTTAGGTGATGTTAAGCAAGTCATTTCGCCTCCCTGAGTCTTAGTTTCGTCATTAATAAAAGAGCAAGAGTGGTACCAGCTTCTCCAGCAGTGGTAAGGACAAGGCAGTTACTGTGAGTCTACGCAGACCCAGCGCCAGGGACTCCTGAGCTAGCCTGAGCTGGAGATCCCAGGGGCTGGTGAGGGCGCTAAGCTGCTGCGGCCAAGGGGCTCATGTGGTCTTCTTCCTGCCCTCCGAATTTCAGGCTTCGTTTTTGCCCTTGTCTGCGTTGCATAGCCGCTCCCCTAGTTTCCTGCTTTATTTTTAAAGTTAGACTCCATAGGCAAACTAATGAATCAGAATATAGGAAAGAAAATGCTGAGCAGCTTCCACCTGCTCTGCCGCTCATCCGTTCTGCTGACCCAGTCTTCAGGGCTTTGGGTAGGGAGACAAGGGGCGATTCCAGGGGGAGGTTAGGTGGAGACAGAACAGCGGCCAGGGTGTAGCCAAGAGCCACTGTGTGTGTGTGTGTGGGGGGGAGGTACAGGGGTATGGAGAGTGGATTCCTGCATACTTTGGAAGGGGAGATAGCTACTTCTTAGGAGCTGTGATCCAAAAACACATTTAACATACTTGAATTTTTAAAAAAATTACTACAGTAAAAGGCATATTGCCAATAATCCTATTTTCCCTTCACTTGAAACATATTTATTCACGTTCTTGCCACTCTCTGAAGCAGTTCTGGAAGCCCTCTTTCCTGGGTATCTTTAGCTGCGTTGTCATGGCTGCTTTTTTGGCGTGACTAGATTCAAAGCATTCACCTTTCCTAGTCACTTGGACCTTGAAGAAGGGCTGGGAGTCACGTGGTGCCACTCTGTGAATGGGAACACACACTGCAATGTTTTTAATTCACCTAAATTACCAGAAATACTTCAAGTCAATTCAAGACATGGAAGCAGCCATGAAAAGATAATCACAAAAGAGAATTTCCAGAACTGTTTCAGAAGCGGGCAAGAACAATGGGATTTGTGTGACTGAAGCAGGAGGGAATATCTTGAGGGCACAAATAGGATAATTTCTTGAAATGAAGCATTCCTGACATGTACTGATCCCCCCCCCCCCCCCCCGCATAGTCCTAATACCTGGCTTGGGCTTCCTTTGGCCATGCAGGGACATCCCGGAAGTCACATCTTCAGCTGTGACATGTTCCCTTGGCCACCCCAAACAAAGCACTTTACTTGAAAGACAACCCTGAAGGACTGCTTCCCTGACAGCCTCCTCTGCCCTTAGTCCCCCAGTACTCAGTGCTGAACCTGGGTGCCATTAAGACCCAACCAGGACTGGAAGAAAGAAGACGATTCCAGCTTCAGTTACGTGGGCAGAAAAGGATTAGGTACAAGTTGAGGAGGAAGTGGCACTGTGACCCATGTAACTGCTGGGTGAATGGCAGGTTTGGGGGTTCTTTTGAAAATGCAAAACTTTCCCATCACAGTAGCTACTCCTGGCCTCCATTAACCCCTGGGAGCTTTGCATACATACATTTGCTCACTGGCACTGCAGGATGTGTTCTGAGACACTATCCTCTTCATGTGGGGAGAGTGACAGCGATAGAGCTGCTCACTGAAATTTGCATGGTGAGTGGGAAAAAAATCCGTTAGCCTTTATTAATGCAGCAGACCTACCCGGCTCTTACCCAACGTGGATAATTCTCATTTCTCTCCCTTTCTTTACTTCTCCCTGAAGGTTTAATGGGATAAGCCTGTATCTCCTTTTGAAGCTGGCTACCTGCTGGCCCGAGTCCCCTGTCCTTAGGTCCTTATCACTAGTTCGTTGGTGGGGCTTTGAGATACTGTGTACTTGATATTTTCCTCCTCCGTCTAGTAAGCCCTTCGGGATCATTTAAGATAAAACCATTTCATAAATGTAGCTGTATTATAGAATACAATACTTTATAGGGGACTTCAAGAAAATTACATTAGCTTCTGTTTCTTTTTATGGAGTGCCTCCCTTCCGATTGCTAAGTACAGAGCAGGCCCAAGGTGGATGCATTCAATCTTAGCGATCTCCATTCTCTTCTGTCTTTGGCCTGTTTCCTTTTCGGTGTTTCAGAATTAGACGGTACAAACAGAGAGGCACAGTGCTGCACGCGCAGTGGCTTAGGTGCTCTCCACAGCCCGTAGCCACATGCCAACGCTGTGCTCCCGCTGCACTCCCAGTGTGAACACAGAGCCCGTGACTCCCACAAAGGAACCGCTAAGGGCTGGGTGCCTTTGCTGTACCATGCAGCTCCCCAGTCACTCCTGTGGGGGCACAGCTACAGGGCTTCAGAAGTCAGGCAGGAAAACAGGGCTCCTGGTGGGACTCCCACCTCCGCGAGAAATGGGTATTACAGGCAGCTTCTGATGCTGAACACACAGAGCGTTCAGCTTACTCTACCACACTGCAAATCGCCTAGGGAATTGGGGAGGTGAAGGTTCCCTGGGCTGCGTATGCGCAGGCGCAGGCGCAGGCTCTGTCTTTAGGGAGTGTATGGTCCGTGGGAGAACTTGGGTCTACATACATCATCAGCGAGTTTATTGCCACGGTCCCTTGAGATCAGTAGCAGATGCGTCCAGGAGCCCCTTTGGATGCTAACGTCCATAAATACTCAAGTCCCTTGAATAAAATGATGCGATGTTTTCATAACTTACACACATTCCAATATACTCTAGGTCAACTCTAGACTACTTATAATACCCAATATAACATAAACACTATGTGAATAGTTGTATGTATTGTTTTGGGAGTAAAGACAAAAAAAGAGAAAAACCCAGTTAGTACCTATTCAAAACAGATACATTTTAGCTGGGCATGATAGCACATGCCTGTAATCCCAGTGCTTAGGAGGCTGAGGCAGGAGGATTGGTGAGAGTTTGAGACCAGCCTGAGCTACAAAAGTGGGTTCAAGGCCAGCCTGAACTGCATAGTGAGTCCCTGTCTCAAAAAGACAAAGGAAAAAAAAAAAAAAAAAAAAAAAGCATTTTTTTCAATATTTTCAGTCTGATCAATTGAATCCCTGCCTGCTGAACTCAGATACAGAGAGCTGACAGCATATAAATTTCTTTACGATTAAAGATGCAAAGGAAAGCTAGGCTATGGAGAACATAAGTGGAAAGAAACTCACCTAAGGAGTGGAATTAGTGCTCTAGAGGTTCACCATGTGGTTATAGGGTATTTTGTGCAGTCATAGGACATTATATGAGGATGTGATAGGGTTAAGCTATTACAGAAGTATAAAAGAGGAGCAATATGGTGTGCCCAGGGTACAGCACTGAGTGGGGAAGGCAGGCCAGAACCCACCCGTGTGTTCAGCAGTACACCTTATTTGGGGGCAAGGGCATAACCACAGAGATACACGCCTATTGGTTGGTGCCACCCACACCCAGGGTAGGTCTTCTTTCTTCAGTAAATCTATTGCGCACATCCAGAATTATGTTAACACAGTGGTGGACTCATCCACTATCACACTTCAGTGATTCCATCCTTTCCCCAAAGTCCCACCTGCAAGCTCAGAGGCCTTGCCTTGGGCGGACATCTGGGTCTAGCCATACTGTAAGGAGACCTGTGATCGTACTACAAACCCACCTGGACAATCCAGAATGACAAGAAGGTAAAATTCTTAGCTCCATCTGCCAAGACCCCTTTTCCACCTAGACTAACATCCCTGTTCCTGAGGTCTAATGTGGATGCCTTCTGTAATTCTACTTTTTGGCCTATAACAAATATTATTTTAGCAAGAATTTATGCCTAAGGAGAACAGCTTCTTTCCCAGGGCTTCTGTTATGCCAGGGTTTCTACAGGTGCTACAGGCATCTGGGCCCAGATCACGCATAGTTTTGGGAGACGTTCTCAGCTGTCCAAAATGTAGCAGCATTCATCCTCCTGTGACAACCAAGAATATCTCCAGACACCAAGACATTGTCATTTGAGGGTCATCCCTGACTGAGAACCAAAGATGGGATTGACTGGCACAGTGCCATGACCAGTTGCCCTCTCCCCTGGTGGCATACTGGGATAACATGAGTGAAAAATAACTGATGTCAGGGCCCACTGTGAGACCTACCTGGGTGAGGCCCAGGAAATGGTAGTTCAATTCCTTACTGATTTTCAATCCTTTTGGAGTATTTAATCAGTGGGAAGAAGTAGAGAAAGAGAGAGAGAGAGAGAGAGAGAGAGAGAGAGAGAGAGAGAGAGAGAAGAGAAGAGAAGAGAAGAGAAGAGAAGAGAAGAGGGGAGGGGAGGGGAGGAGAGGAGAGGAGAGGAGAGGTGGGGTGGCAGGAGGCTGCCTTCTCCCCTCCTTGCCATTCTGAAGGCAGTGGCACCACCACTCTCTGGGCATCTCAAGCCCAAAGCGGAGGCATGCCCCCTCTCTTTCCTACTGCCAACCTCTGCAAGCAGCTGACCCTGTAGCACCTGTCCATTGTATCTTCTGTGCATTCCCAGGTCCTCTCCCTTCCCAGCACCCTACCTCGCTCATCCTGTGCATCACTCCCACACTCATCTGTCACCCAGACCACCACAGTACTCTCTTCTGATCGATTGCTTCTGCCTGTGCCCTCCCTACAGGGATTCCCACCCCAGGAGCCAGAGTGTGTTTCTATGCTATAAATAGAATCTTATCTCTTCAAAGTTCAGGGCTCCCCATAAGAACATGACATGGTATGGCCAGTATGAGAAACAGATCATCAAGAATTTCTCTTTTATTTATTTATTTATTTATTTATTTATTTATTTTTATTTTTATTTTTATTTTTTTGTCTTTTAGAGACAGGACCTTGCTCTGCAGCTCAGGCTAGCCTTGAGGTCGCTTTGTAGCCCAGGCTGATCTCAAACTCATAATGGCCGCCTGCCTAAGCATTCCAAGTGCTGGGATTATAGGCATGCACGACCAACCCCTGCTAACATTTCTTGTAGATAAAATAAAACAAAACATGCGGTTACCACGTAACCTGGCTCATACTTGTGGACGTTCATTTCGAGAGAATAAAAGGCACTACACAATGAACGCCGGACATGAATGTTCCTATGTTCTTTATTTCCAACCCCTAAGAACTGGGAGCAACTGAGACGTCCTTTGGCAGGTGAGATTAAGTTTGCCACTCAGCTGACCTTTAGACGTGAAAGGTGGCCGGGATCATCCGAGTGCACACTTTGTTCCTGAAACAAAAGCAGCACCAAGCGAGGAAGCGGGAGACGTGAACAGGAAAGAGTCAGAAAGAGGTAGCCCCACTGGCTTTGAAGATGCATTGCAAAAGAGGGCTGTCTGCTCCGTGAGCTCTACAAACTAGAAGAGGGACCAAATGGAGGCTTCCTGAAAGCCTTGAAAAAGAGGCAGTTGTACAGACAATGTGGGTTGTTTGAAAACACTACTTTTGTGGTGAATAGTTACAGCAACAGGAAATTAACACAGGAAGCAAAACAACATGCCCCACTGCTCCCCACCCGGAAAAATGCGGTGCAGGCTCCAGCAAAATGAACGTCCTTCCATTATATGATTATTGTCAATGCTTTCTTCTCCTAGTGATGTTTTATAAGCAAAACAAGTTTAAAATATCAGGACAACATGGGAAGATAAAACATAAATTGTAAGGGAAGGGGCACTCCAAATGATAGGGGAAATTTTCTCCTCTTGTACATGCCATTGCTGTGAAAATTATTCATATCCAATAGGAAAATGTCAGGTATTGAGCACAGCTGTCAGACCATAAACACACTGTCGGGGGTGTGTGTGGGGGGGCACATCCTCACCAAAATCCTGCACAGCATAGACTTCAGCAAAGCCTGGCAAGTCTAAGTGATCTTTAATCTTCTGGTTCCTTACCATGGAGTTCCTGGGGTAGATCTTACTCATTCCAAGCACTTCAATAGCTAGCTTCCCGGATGGAAGGCTACCATCAGGCCTCAGGCGAAACTTAACCTGTGCTCCCTGGCCCAGACAAATCACTGGAGGCCCCTAAACTGGGAACCCAGTCCCATGGACCGGGAGTTAACTATCACTACTTCCCGACTTCCACCTTGCAGCTTCTTGGTCTTTGAAGATGGATGAACCTGTGAGATGTGGCTGGTCACAGGACCGGGTTGCATGACCTCTAAACAGATGTCTGGGGCTTAGGCTTTTCTACGGAGCTGCAGACCCAACTATCAGGCATCTGTTGGCATCTCCCTATGTGAATGCCTTGACCCTGCAAGATGAGCAGTAAGCCTAGCGCATCTCAGGTTGAATTCATGAATCCATTGGATTCCTCTGTTCCTGTTCTCCTGTATGCCCCTTCCTTCACGGTGAGCCAGCCTATTAAGTCATTCATTTGCTTGCAAACTTTGCTACATTGCTGTGTCCCTCATACCTCTGATACCCAGCCACACTAGTTCTCCCCCTTCGCTTTCTCCTCTTGGCATCTTCCCCTCCCTCTATGGCCATGGTCTATTCTGAAACGCAGGCGTAATCAAGGGACTCTCAAGGCAGCTCACAACACTGAGTATGTACAATACAGCAGATACTGCTTTAAAGGCTCTTGTGTGGGTCGCCTCAGCTACTCCCTCCAGACACACCATGGGGTGTTGTTTTACCCTAATTTTGAGACACATAGACTGGTACTGAGAGGCGAAATATCATTCCCAAGGCCCAAAGGCAAGGGAAATACAGAAGTGGGATTCAGGTTAGATGTGGCTCCTTCTGGAATCCTAGCCTTAGTCACAGACTTGTGGCTTTACTGAGCATGGGACACAGATGTGCTCCCTTCATCCATCTTCATCGTCCCTTAGTAAGGATATCCTTCACCAAGGAGATGAAGAAGAGAGTGAAGAGGACTCAGCCATTGAGCTTCCTGTACCTTGCCTCACTAGGATAGGCACACGCACAAGGGTCTGAAAATTCATTCTTAGTCATCAGGTCTCAGAAAGTGGTAATGCTGCAGGCTAGTGAGGAGTCTAAGAAATGCTCATGAGAGTCTGGGTCCTATCTTCAGAGCGATGAGCCCACAGCCCATGAGGCTGAGGCTGTTGTTCTCAGCGGCAGTGGTACCCCACCACACACCCTCCCTTGGCACAGGAAGCAGACTCAGAAGGTTGTCCGTGGCATATACTAGTTACAAAAGAAGGGCATGAATTTCAGAGTGCAGTTTGATTGGGTGTCAAGTGGGCATGTGACAGCCAACCTCCTCGTGACCTTTCTGTTTCTTGAAGTTCTACCATCTGACACTGCTAATTTGGAAATTTGTTTGGCTGACAGAACAGTGTGTGATTCCCATGGCCTCAGTTCTACCAAAATTGTACATGACTAGAAGGAAAATAAACTAATTTCCCTGGGGTTAGTTGGGTGAAAAATAGTGGGATGTGTATTTGACCCCTGATGGAAGACCTACACTCAGATTTTTCCTTCCAGTTAAGTGTAGTCATCTGACCACAGCCAGCCAATGAGAAATGAGCAGAAATGGTAGCCGCAGTTGCAGCTTCTCAGTTGCATATTTCCAGGGAAAGGAAAAGGCTTCACCCTTTGCTTCCCAGTGACTGGGGTGCAATGCTGTGGTGAGCCACCTGGGGCCACAAGAACAAAGCAATCTGATGACACCAAGGGAATTGGCAGAATACAGGTCTTAAAGGCTCAGCCTCTACTTACCCCTCATCTAGACCTTCTCTCATTACCTACATCTGCCCTGTTGCTAACTGGCACAGAGAGGCCACTCTTCCAAGCAGACTGTGTTGCTTGGACTATCACTTGAGAGAGTAACACTGCCTTTTGAGGTCATCAAAGCTGTGCCATATCCCCACTGTTGTAAGAGAAGAACACAAATCTACCAGGCCATGCAGTATTGAAAATGCACTTTTCAAGGCTCACCTTGAGCAGACTCACCAATGAGAAAGAACCTGGTCAATCCCAAGGACTGCAAGAGACTTGGTTTGGTTCTGCTCAACTCCAAACCTCCAAGGAGAGGAATGGTGAAAAGAAGGACAGAAAGGCCTTAGGGTGATTTCCAGAAGGGTATGTTCTGCCATGTGAAAGAAAATGGACCAGAACCTAGGAACAGTCGGAATCCAAGAACATGTCTAAAGAGACGCAGCACAGAACTTCTGAATTACAGAATGATCTAGAAGCTTCCTTTTAGAACAGGCATTTCACAGTAGAGGCTCTCTTACCAAGAAAAACTGTTTGTAGGCCAGAGAGGGTTATGATTAAGGCATGGGGTGAGGACAGGGATGGCAAGAAACCAATTTGAGTTGCAGGGACCTAAACATTAAGACCTGCTCACGGGCTCACAGATGGGCAAAGAGAGCCGGAAGGAGGAGTCCAATTCCGTGGTGTTGGCAATAGCAAGACAAGTAGCGTCCTTGACTTGCTACAACAGAAAGGATGGCCTGGAGAAAGAAAAAAATAGGTGTGGGAGCAGGTTGGGAGTAGCGGGGACAGACAGACTGTGAGCTTAACACTGCACTTGTAGGGTCTGATGTGCTAATGGGACTTCAGAGAGATGCGTCCTGTAGGCAGAGTTAGAAGGCACTAAATCCATGATAGGGTGACAGCGCTGGCACCGACTCTTGAGTGCTCCCTAACAGAGCCTTGATCCATCACACTTATAACCCAGGATGCATCAAAGCTGCATTTAAAAAAATTTTTCCAAATTAAATCAAGCTCAAATACCAGGGGAGCCAGATGGGTCCCCTCCAGTGCCATGCCTCCCCATCAGTAGCAGATCTCCTCCAGTTATGCTCAGTGGCAGCCCCGCCTCCAGGCACTCTTACTTTTCATATCGCAAGTCCGCCTCCGGAAGAGGTGTTCCATTTCCTTCCTGTGCCTCTTATTATCAGCCAGACAAAAGCATCCCTGGTGACACAGCGGCTCAGGACAGATGTTGCCTTAGGTTCAGGGTGAATTATAGGGCTAAAGTGGCCCTTGCGACCAAGAGGGTCAAGCAAACAGTGCCTCTTCTAGAGCTGCTCCTGTCGAGCCTTATTTTTCTGGCCTGGAGTTGTGTCTGTCTTGTCTCCACATTGACAGCACCTACCACAGAGCCTGGCTCATGGTAGGTGCCAAACAGGGACAAGAACGCGCACCTGTCCATAAACTGCTGCCAATCAACGCTTTAAATTCTGGCTACTGCCGGGCGTGGTGGCTCACGCCTGTAATCCCAGCACTCGGGAGGCTGAGGCAGGAGGATCGGTGCGAGTTCGAGACCAGCTTGGGCTACAAAAGTGAGCTCAAGGCTAGCCTGAACTGCATAGCGAGACCCTGTCTCAAAAAGACAAAACTAACTAACTAAATAAATAAATAAATAAATTCTGGCTACTTAGAATCTGCAGGCCCAAGGCATTCTTGATGAAAACACGTGTCACTACACCCAGGAGGGCTAAGCAGGCACTGCATAATCATAAACTAGACAGGTAATGATGGAGGGAAACCATTAATCACTCATAAGTAGAAAGCAAGGAGCGCAGGCAGGCACTTGAACCAATTGTGCTAAGGTACCAGCAACATCCTGAATGCCTTTGGAATTCTAGAAACCCTTGTTTGTAATAGCATCATAGCCAGTTTTCTCCTTTGCCAAACACTGTGTGGCAGCAGGCTGCTTAACTGAGCGGAAGATTAAGCCATCAATAAAGTACTAGACTGTTTTGGAAAAGAATCTGGCACTACCTCCAAAGGTTAAAAATAGAATTACCACATAATCTAGCAATTCGACTCCCAGAGAGATGCCCAAGAGAAGTGGAAATGTATATCAACACAAAGACTTACAAACACATTCTCCTACTAACATCATTTATAATAGTCCAGAAATGGCCACAGCTCAATTGTCTAGCAATTGATGAAAGGATCGACAAATGTGGTATGTCCATGCAGTGGAATATTATTTGACAATAAAAAGGAATGAAGTGTTGATACTTCAACAGAGATGACAGCAACAGGGATGAACATTAAAAACATTATAGTTAGCGAAAAAGGACTGAGATAAAACCCCATAACTATGATTTCATTGCTAGGCAAATGCCCGTCAAAGGTAAACCTGTGCAGAGACCCAGCAAGATCTTGCCAGGGGCCGGGATGGGTAAATGGAGCATGACTACTAATGCACATGGGGTTTCTCTGGGGGTGATGAAATGTTGCTAAGATGATTGTGGTGATGATTGTACAACCCCACAAAGAGAATGGAAACTATGCAACTGCATATTTTAAGTGAAGGAACTGCATGATGTATGAATTATATAGCAACAAAGTTGAAATAGAAATGACTTCAAAATTACGAACTCATTTATCAGGCATTGGTATATTGGCAGCCTTTCGTGACAAGCCATAATGAAACTGTGTGGAACAGCACCTTGTCACCAATGCTCTGCGGCTCTGTACAATGCATTGGAACCCCTGGAGACCTGGCTTCCTCCTCTGTAAGACAGAAGCACTGAAGATGCTGCTGGCTCCTGCATCACTCAGGCCTTCTTTCTGTGAGCTCCATGCTGTTCCACCTGAGCATCTTCTCTGGCCACTGGAACACATTCAAACACTACCAACCACCACCCAGCATGAATCAGAAGTTTTGGGGACTCAGGAGCCTTGGAAATAGCTCTTGACCTATTATAGTCAGGAGCTAGTTGGTCAACACCCATTTTCTTCAACAATTAGTGGGTGCAGTTGTGAGGTGTGACCTACACTGTCCCCAGACTGCCAAGGGAGTGAAGTCTCAGTTGCCACAGCTGGAACTTACAGCTGATGTGCCTTGCCTTGTCCTCTTTCCCTTCCTTGAATTTTATTCCAGTCCAGTGCTTCTTCATCTCAACTAAATAAGCCATTTGCACATAAAGCTTTGTAGGTGAGTCTGCATCTAGAAAGAACCAATCTATGACAAGGGTCAGAGCACCTCCTTCCTAGTTCTATAGGGAGAATAGAATGATCTATTACAACAGGGCTACTGAGTACCGTGCCTGGCGACATCACAGCAACTGGCTGTGCTATAATTATTGTTACTATTGCTATTATTAAAAATAAATAATTGACTTGGGCTCTTTAACAGGTCTTGGCCCATCTGGAGGCCTGTCTTGGCTCCCCTGGGTATGCGAGCAATGCCAAGCCAGTACTGTGCTTATTATTCAACTCTGAACATTGAGCTAATTATTTTCCCCCAATCGACTCTAGGTTTTCAAAGACTTTATCTAGCAAACTGCAGAGATTAAGTAATAATTCATTTGTTTTCCATGTTTTATTAATCAAAGACACATCTAACTGCCAATCAGAGCTTCTGATCAGAATGAAATTGCTAAAGTCACCACACAGAGCTAATATCCTTTCAGTCAAAAGCAAAGACTCTCCATGTTTTGGAGAGCCTGTGAGGTTCTATCACTTGTAAAAGTCTGATTATATTAGGTTCTCTGGAGAATTCTCAAAAGCTGACAGACCTCCAAGGGTACATGCGCTCCTAAGACCCAGGAGCCCCAGGTTGGCAGTTACTGATCTCATAAACCAAAATTCATTACAAAATATGCTTATTTTTATTATAAAAGTTTATTGTCATATTGGCAATAGCCTTTCTTTATGAGAAAATAAAGGACATATGCATGTTTAGTAATGTCTTTTTTTTTTTGTCTTGGTCTTTTCACAACGAAATGTCCTCTGACCTAAGAGTGGCTGGATGACACTAAAATGAAGAGCCATTGCAGCCTTCCCACTACATGATTTAGAGATCACAGTCTCTGAGGGAAAAATAGTGAAGCAAACAAGAAAGAGAAAAAGAGGAGCAGTGAAGAACGGCAGCGTGGAAGAGAGAGCCTGCCTTCCGCTGCTTGGCACAAGGGCCACTGCCTGGCCAATGGCACCCAAGACCTGCGGGGCATACACGCCCAGCCACGTTTATTCATACTACTTTCTCTGCTCTGCTCTGTCCTTGAGCAGGACACCTGGCATCCCTGGTGTTCTGCTTTCCAGCTGTGTTTAGAAAATGAGGAGCAACAGCTGGAGCTCAGAGACTGAGGGATCCCTGAGGGGCTTCAAGGCCTTGGTTTCTTCCTGGAGGGTCATGAGGCTGGCAGCATGCCTCACCAGGGAGGCCTCTGTGCATAGCTCTCTCTGCGCCCAGCTCTTGTGACTAGTCTCATATGTCATCCCTAAGCCCTGTGTGGGGAGTGACAGTCTACCATTTCTGGGTCTGGGGTACTGAACCATGGCCCGGGGTTTCCTCAGTTTTTCATTGGTAGCTTTATGATGTTCTTTTCAGATTAACTAGTTTAATTGTGCCATCCGTTCTTGGCAAGGTACATGGGATTTACACAGAAAACCTCACCTGAAGCAAGAGGACCAAGGGACCTGGGTTGACATGGTCCATTTCAGTTGGTGCCATCTAACACAGGGAGGTGAAGGATGATGGCCAGGAGGTCTGCAGGGGCATAAACGTTCCACCTGGCACACCAGGAGTCGTGATTCAGAAGGTGGATGTGCACCATAAGTTCACAGAGTTGACAGGAAAATTAGAATCCACAGAAAATACTTAGCTGACTGCCAAGTGCGTAATAAATAATTAATAGTCATTAACCACTGGTTTTATATGCTAGGGTCTGCAGAAAAAACAACAACAAAAAAAAAAAAAAAAAAAAAAAAACCCACTTTTTATCTCTGTTTTGTTGACAGCACCAGTTCCTATGCTTTTGTGGTCTCAGCTCATACAAGAACCATCAGACAGCCAGGAGGACAACTTATCTGGCTGAGCAACAGCCAGCCCTCACACAGCACTTGCTGTTGGCCAGAAGCTACGCTCATCCCTTCCCAAGCACCGCCTTGGCAAATACAATAGGGCCTCGAAGGCAGGACCTGAAAGCCTCCTCTGGCAGGTGAGAGGCTGAGGCTAAAGTAGGGAAGTGGGGAGGCTGCCTGAGCTCACGTGCTGCCTGACTGGCCCTGGTGACATTTGCACCTGGGCTCAGGTTCTTCACAGACAGCTGCCCCAGCCCATTCCCCCATCCCCAGTTCTTTGTTTGTAGCAGACTGCTGCTTCAAAGGCAGTCTGAGCAGCAGGCACAGAGTCAGTTGTCTGAGGAAGGAAAAATGTGTATGCATTTATCACTGTCAAAATTCCTTTCAGGAAAATATGCTGTAATTGTACATTTAATTCAGCCCCAGCCCAAAATAATGTTTGAATGAAGCATATGGCCAAGTGACATGTGTTGAGACTGTGACCCTGCTGGGAGTCTTGTAAAACTGTCGCTAAGGAAGGATGAAAAACAAACAAATGCAGTGGTTTATTGGCCTCATCTCTTTGTGGTACCTTTGTGGCTTTTGGGAAGGAAGCAGAACACTTAGGGAGGACACTGAGCCCTGGAAGCCAGGGCCTTCCTATAGCTGGGCTGGCTGGAATGGATGTCCTTGAATATTCACCAAAATCGCTGCTGGGAAGACAGCCCGGACCACAGAGAAAGCATGGGTCAGGGATGCAAGGAATTTTCTGGAGTTGCCTGGGTCTCCCTCCTCTGGAGCTAGACATGGGCTGTCCAGGGAAGCATTGGGGAGCCTGGAGGTTCCAGAGCTGGGAAAACTTGGGCACCTCTATAGGCAGCAAGTGAGCTAGGGCAGAGGTCTGGCCCAGGGATATGAAATCACTTTGTTTTTGGGGTGTCGTCAGCACCTGGGGCCATCAGAGTCCTGAGTTTGGAGGAAATAAGGAGCCCTTGCTCACATCAGTGTGAACAGGCGGACAGGCACCGCCAGTTGTGTTCAAGTCTCCAACACAAGGTGAGAAGTCAATTGGTCTCTGTTGGATCAAAAAGAAGCCACTCGTTGGGAGCATAAACTGTTTCTCTTTTCCAGAGCCTGGGTAAGGGCAGGGAAAGAGGAGAAGGAGCTGTGTCAGCTTGCTGTGTCTTGGTGGTGGCATTCACAATCACAGAGGACACAATTCTTACACACACGTGTACACACAGAGACATATACACATGCACCAACATGGACATTCTGTCTTGCACTATTCCTGGAACCTGACCTGAAATGGAATGATAGAATCTATAGTTTCAAAATTAAAGACACAGGAACATAGTCACAGTCAAAATCTGAGCTCAACCGCATCTGCCGGAAAGTTCCAGAAGGTTCACAAATCCCAACACTTAGATTTTGGTGTCCTTCCTATCGTGAATCAGACCACACTTTGACTCCATGCATGTGGCACCGTGCTGTCTTGCTGTCATGACCTCAGTTGTGTTCTCTTTCCAAAGAAGACATTTTGGATCTCTAACCTGCTGTGACTCTGGGGATGGTGTATTCACAGAGATAACCATATTGAGATAAGGTTAAGATGGTCCATATTCCAAAAAAAACTGGCATCTTTCCAATAAATAAATAAATAAATAAATAAAGGTAAATTTAGACTCAGACATGGACATGCACAGAGAGAGAATGACAGATGGATACTGAGGCAGAGATCAGGGTGACGAATCAATCAGCAGAGGCATGCCAAGGCTTCCCAGCAGATCACCAGAATGGAGGACACAGGTGTGAACAGATTCCCTCTCTTGACCTCAGAAGGGCCCACCCATACCTCTTACACCTCAGTCTTAGACTTCTGGCCTCCAGGGGCTGAGGAGACAGCTCAGGGGCACAAGTGCCTGCTTGGCAAGTGCAAGGTCCTGAGTTCTATCCCTGGTGCCAGAAAAAAAGAAAGAAAGAAAGAAAGAAAGAAAAAGAAAGAAAGAAAGAAAGAAAGAAAGAAAGAAAGAAAGAAAGAAAGAAAGAAAGAGAGGATTTCTGGCCTTCAGTAGTGGTTGACAGTAAATACACGTTGTTACAGCAGCTGTAACAAATACACACATAAGTTACTTTTTTTCTTTCTTCCTTATCCATTTAACATTAGCAGGAGTGCGTTTCTATAGCTTGCTACTAAGAGAAGCTTAATTAATGCCCCACAAGAGAACCATGATGAACATAGGTTCTGATTCCAAGTACAGTTTTCAATTACTTGTATGAGGATCTTGGTGCCTATCCAATGAAGAAGCTCCATCTCGAGTTTGGAAAGCCAACTTCCAAACTCGGGACAACACATGCATTCACTGTCACAGGACCAAGGAGCTCCTTAGAGCAAAGAGGAGACTTCTTCAGATATGTGAAGTGAGCAAAACAATTTTCTATACAATAGCTTTATTTCCTTGACAATTACTAGCACAAATGGCAAGGAGCAACGATGCTCTAAGGATAAACAACTTATCTTTTGTCTCACTCATATCATGGAAAAGATGATTATAAAAAATAAACTCTTGCATTAAAATATTGACCTATTAAAATGTACCAAAAGGGGGCCAGTGAGATGGCCGAGTGGTCTAAAATGCCTGTTTAGGCAAACTTAGGCAATGGTAAGGACAGTGGATCAATTTCTGGCACCACATGCTATGCCAGCCCCACTCCCAGGGCAGGCTGAGCTAGACATAACTTACATAAATAAAGTTTAAAACATAAAATAAAATGTACTAAGAGATTCTGTTATAGGCTAAATTTTGTCCCCTTAACATACAGGTCTGATTTCTACCTATCACACTCCAGTAACCAAGAATGTGACCTTATTTGGAAATCAGATCACTGCAGATAGTTTTCAGTTACTATACGATCTTCAAGGCAGGTCCTAATTCAGTATGACTGTCCTTATAAGAAAATAAAAATTACCTAAGAGTGGTGGCCTATATTCCCAACAAACTGCGAGGCTGTGCTAAGAAAATCACAAGCTCAAGCCTGGCCTGGGCAACTTAGTGAGAGCCTGTCTCAAAATAAAACATAAATAAAGTGGGGATGTAGCTCTGTGCAAAGGATCTGAGTCCAGTACCCCATGACACACTGACAGACACAGACAGACAATCAGAGAGACAGACAGATGGACAGACAGACAGACACACACACACACACATACACACACACACACACACACACACACACACACACAGGAAAATGTCTCATGAATACAGGTTCTTAGAGTTAATGCCATGTTAAGATGTAGATATTGGTTGAAGCAGTGTGATTACAAGCCAAGGAACACGGAAGGCTACCAGAAACTGAAAGGGAGTCAGGAGCCCAGGATGCTTTCAAAGTCTTGATTTGGGACTTTCAGATTCTGAACAAACAATACAATTTTTGTCATATTAAATCACACCATTTTGGAAGCCTAGAAATGTAATAAACACCCTCTTTCAAACTCTCTTCCTGTGATGGAGGCTCACCTGGGATAACTGAATCAAGATGTAAAAATATGCCCACCAAGGAGAGCTGAAAAATTCACAGTATCAGAACCCCTTACAGAAATTTTGAAGGTTCAAATAGTTAGATGTGTTAAAAGTCTGCATAGTGTCCGTAGCACGTCTGTGTTTCTAGTGTTACTGGAACTGATGGCTAAATAATCGCTGCTCTGGGTCACTGCGCAGGTGAGCACTGGCTTGATTCCAGTGAGAGGTGGAGAGCAATCTGGTTATCAATGGAAACTTTTCAATAATGCTTCTGCTTTTTTTTTTTGAGACAGGGTCTCGCTATGCAGTTGAGGCTGGCCTTGAGCTCACTTTTGTAGCCCAGGCTGGTCTCGAACTTGCACCAATCCTCCTGCCTCAGCCTCCCAAGTACTGGGATTACAGGCATGAGCCACCATGCCTGGCTGGTTCTGCTTTTGAGTTATGCAAAGAAGACAACCAAGAACGTTAAAAGGCAGTCAAGGCTTTCTAAGTAACATCTTTGAAAATGCCTAACAGCGGAGTTTGCCCATGTCCTCAAAAAGCTCGACTCTAAGAAGGAAAGGGAACGCTTGCCATCACCCTTGGGGAAGGCCTCTTCTATCATTTTCCAGAAAAATTCTCTTGCTTTGATCTTTTGCTTCTTCTCAAATAATGATTTTGTTTGTTGTAAAAATAGTTCTTCTGCAAGAATGAAACTGAAATGTATGTTCTCAGACTACGTGAAAGGGAGGGCATTGAACGCCGAAGACCGATCTATTAAAGCCTTCAATTTACTGCTGGTGTTCCCAGAAAAGCTCCTTTATTATTTTTAGACTGAGATGAGTGTATTTGTACACAGTTTTAGAATATAAAGAATTCTGAACTGGACATCTGCTTTATTGTCTTGGTCCTAGAGTTGACTTTCTGGCTTAAAAATTCAGAAAGCAGATTTGGCACAGTAAATATATAATTTTGGCTTATACAAATAATTCACTTATGAGCTGGGGGAATCAAAGCAGTTTTTCATTTCATTGTTTTGACAGAAGATTAACTTGAGAGCTACTGACTCTATTAAGTACTGCATGACAATGTCTTTCAATATCCATTAAATAATGCTTAGTACAGTAAATGTTAAATTACCATGTTACATCTCCATAAATACATGTGAAGTCCATATGAATGCCAAATGAACTCAATATGGTCATTTCTATTACAATAAATGCCAAATGAATTCAGAGAGATGAGGCTCTTAAAATGTCACACTCTTCCAGCTAGACCCATCCTGAATTCATTACTGTCATGTGACACCCAGCCTTGTCAGGGTTTCCACTTTAAATACTATTTTTAGCCATTCATAATAAAACTCCACTTGGAGAACTGATCCTCATTAAATACAGAAGAATGAGCTAAATTTGGGGAAGTAGCACCAAAATAACTTGGTCATGTTGGGATTCCATCCTCACCCTTAAATTTGCAAGTGTAATAGTTAAATAAATCATAGGGATTGATGCTAGTTTTGGATATTTTATATCCAAAGAAAGTTTTAATTTAAAAAAGTTTCTAAGCAAATTCCTTCCTTTGTTTTCTTTAATCAAATTTTATTGGCATATTTTATATATGCAGAGTGATCACATTCATGATAGAGAATTTGTACCTGTATGTAATATAACTTGACTTTTTTATGACAGGAATTGAACTGAAGTCCATGTACTTGCCTGGCAGGCACTATGCCACTGAACTATCTCTCTGGCTGTACTTGATTCTTTTTGTAAACAGAGTTCTTTCATAATACACCTTATAAAACTTTTACCTGTGTTTGTCCCACTCTTTTTTTAAAATTCATTTTAATGAGAAAAAAATAAAACAGTAGTGAAACAGTTTCAAGACAGGCTAGTAGGACAATTACAATAAATATTTTACATATTGTTGTCTTCATAGTAGTTCTTCAGAGGATAAGATGAAGACATGATATGTTGTCTAAACAATATTAGTACAAGTCTTTCTTCTCAATGAACTATGAGAAAGTAGCTGTATATCTATCCTAACTATCTTGTACACACACACACACACACACACACACACATTTCATAACCAAACAGTCCTTTACTTATATCACCTTTTATTGTTTTGTTTTGTCAGAGATGTGTGTTCCATTGTAGTTAGAGAAGCTATGTTTGGAGAAGTCTTTGAAGGACCTTTTCATACTTGATGCCAGTGCAAAGATTGTAGGTACTTGAATTCAGCAAAATAACCCAATATAGTCCAATAGTCCATAATAGCAGTGAGTGATCGATGATGTATAGTGTGCCTAAGGAGAGTCACCTAGAGAGAAAACATTCTCTCAGGCTTTCACAGAGAGTGAATGGATCAAGCAATGGCCTTGACTCATCCTGATGGATGACACTGACAAAAGATTTACAAGGTGCTGTACATGGTTCCAGGGTAAAGCCTGAGGGGATTTTTTTGGTCTTTTTGAGACAGAGTCTCGCTATGCAGTTCAGGATGGCCTTGAACTCACTTTTGTAGCCTGGGCTGCTCTCAAACTCACATTGATCCTCCTGCCTCAGCCTCCCAAGTGCCGAGATTACAGGCATGCACCTCCACGCCCCGCATGAGAGGATCTGACTGACCTTATCAGATAGCAAAATTTACATTTTTAGTTATAAAGGTATTACTTTAACTTCATCTTAATCATTCAGCAGAAAAGTGTAACCACCAGGTATAAAGGGTAAAGCTATATCAATGTGCTGAGCTGTAAAAAGCTCAAATCAATAGCTTCAGACAATTGTCCCATCTTATTAGTTACAGCACATGTGCCAGAACACAACACAAGTAGATAAACAGGAACACTGAAGCATAAGTTAAGTATTTTACTCCATGACATAACATGGACAACACCACATTCCTTGGTCTAGAATTCCCATTGTTCTACAGTTATCTGCAAATAGTCACTCTGCAACTATATGCACTTTTTTACTACTTCGAGACTGTACATCCTCTGCCCATCACTTCCCAAGTAGCATCTCCTTGGGTGAGGGGGAGAGGTAAGTCAGACAGATGCACATGGACAGCAGGAGCAGGAGGGAGCTGGAAACACAGGTGGAGAAGGGCTACTAGCTCTGGTTGAGGAGAGATAGCTCACATGGGCTTTAATAAAACATTAAAGCGCAAATTGCATGTTGTTAATCTCAGCCAATTTGCACCGATAGTAATCAAAGGGATAAGGAACAGAGGCAGCCTTAATCTTTCTTGTACCATTTGGTATCTTCAAATATATACGGCCGGGCGTGGTGGCTCACACCTATAATCCCAGCACTCTAGAGGCTGAGGCAGGAGGATCGGTGCAAGTTCAAGACTAGCCTGGGCTACAAAAGTGAGTTCAAGACCAGCCTGAACTGCATAGTGAGACCCTGTCTCAAAAAGGCAAAAACAAACAAACAAACAAACCCAAAACCAAATATATATGTATAGGCTTATAAAGAATTTGGCCTTCTATTATTAGCAATAATTTGATTTCACAGATTTACTCTTTCATAGCATCTTTTGTAATAAATATCTCCATACACTAGATATAGCTTCTGTTTAAAACATTCTCAATTTCATTCTGGTGATTGTGCCTATAAATCATTTTGACTTTCAGTGCATTTCAGGGTGTATGTATTTTATGTTACTGAACCATAAATCAGATTTGTTGAGTTGGGATTTTGCTATCGAACCAAAGTTAAGTTTAATTTCATATGAGGAAACAGGACAATTTTACTCAGAACACCTACCAGAAATGTATCTTACAAGTGACTTTGTTACTTATGCTTGAACTTAAATGTCTGAGAAACGGATGTTTTCCCCTGTTATTACATGCATCTGTCCCTCTACCCATCCCTCCCACATCCATGCATCTGTTCTTCTCTCCATTCATTCATTCACCCATTCATGTATTTGTTTGTTTATTTGTTTATGTATTTTAGGGAAGGGTCTACAGCAGCGGTTCTCAACCTGTGGGTCGCGACACCAGCGGGGGTCGAATGACCAAAACACAGGGGTCACCTAAAGCCATTCTGAATCGTAACTGTAGCAAAATTACAGTTTTGAAGTAGCCACCAAAATTATTTTTTGGTTTGGGGTCACCACAACATGAGGAACTGTATTGCGGGGTCACTGCATTAGAAAGGTCGAGAACCACTGGTCGACAGGGTGTTCAGGGTCTCACTACTTGATCAGACTCATAGGGATTCACCTGTGTTCAGTCTCTCAACAGCTGAGATTACAAGCACATGCCACCATGCTCAGTCTCAATTGCTGACTCAGCACACCCCCCGGGGCAGGGTGGGGCTGGCACTGAAGGCCCAGGGATCAAACTCCTGGCCCCTGCATCTGCTTGCAGGCACTTTAATCCCTGAGCTATTTGGCCAGCCCTTAATTATTCTTATAATGAACAAATAACTTTGGGTATCTACTATGTCATAGGTGCTGGGATAGCCACAGAGGAAAGGTGCACAATAAGAAGGACTTGGTAGAGGAGTCCGCCGCCAGCTGATGCTACCAGAGTAAGTGAGACTGCCTGGGAAAAAGCCGAAACCGCCTCACCCGAGCTGCGTCAGGCTGCGCTCTCCACCTGCCCCACCCCGAGGAAGCAATATGAGGGAGATAATGGGCTGCCGCAGCTCAATGGCAATTTGTTTTTTAAAAATTTTATTTATTTTTCTTGTTTCAGAACTTTTTGTTTATTTATTTTTATGGCCGGTTCAGCCTGCCCTGAGGGTAGGCTGGTGCAGCCTGTGGTGCCGGACCGAACTGCAGTCCCTGCAGCTGCCTAAGCTTTCCTAAGCAGGTGCTTTAGACCACTGAGCCATCCTACCAGGCCCCTCAATGGCAATTTGGTTTTCCTTTTTTTAAATTCATGGAACTGGGGATTGCATTGAATTTGCTAACTTGCTTTCTCTTCTCCCTTCCCCTCCCTTCCCCTCCCTTCCCCT
>PVJA010007473.1:0-18920 GCA_004027025.1 Myocastor coypus | reverse complement strand
TAATTGGTACTCTCTTCAAACACACACACACGTACAGAAACTTAGTTCCCTTTCCCATCTTGCAAGACGGTGGGTTAAAAATCTGAGAAGCCAGACGCTAAAGAGAAAAAACCCAAAGCCAAGAAGGCTTCTGCCAGTGGTACTGGTAAAAAGGATAAAGTGAAGGCAAAAAAGTTCAAGAAGGGACTGCCCCACCACAGCCAAAATCCTGCCCTGGTCAGAGGAATTGGTAGATTCTTCTGATCTGCTGTATTCCAGAAAGGCTTTGTACAAGAGAAAGTACACAGCTGCTAAACCAAAGGTTGGGAAGAAAAAGAAGGAGAAAGTTCTTCCTACAAGCATAAAATTAGTCAGCGGGGACAAGAATGGAGGTACCTAGGTGGTTAAGCTTTGAAAGATGTCTAGATACTAGGCATTTTTATTTTAAATTTTTAAGGAACCAGTACAGGCCCTCAATACACAGCTGAGACCCATAATGATCTTCCTGTTTTCAGCCTCCCTGGCTCTGAGATTACAGAAGTGTGCTGCCACACTCAGTCTCAGTGGCAGGCTTGGCACAACCCAGCTTGGTCTGGCACACAAAAAATTACAAGTGATACAGAATTTCACTTAATAAAGTAATATGAATCTCACATTATTTGCTGTAATACATGGTGTTGTCTTCCAACTAGTTATTCATATTATCAGACATAGGCATTCAAAATTTGAAGAAGAAAAAAAGAAAGTAATGTATGAAACATTAAGAAGACATAAAGGAGAAACAATTTTTTTTTTTTTTGTGGAACTGGGGATTGAACTCAGGTCCTTGTGTTTGCCAGGCAAGAGCTTATTCTACTGAGCTATCTCCCCCGCCCAAGGAGAAACAATTGGAAAAGGAGATGAAACAAAGTTTACGTGTGTGAGAATGATAGTGTGTTCAACTTGCAATGTTTAGGTTAATAGGTACTTAATCTCTTCCTTTAAAAACTTTATTTGTATGCTATTTATACCAAGAGATATAGTCTATTACCTTGACATTTAATATTGAAAACATTATACGAACAACTATGACAAAAACAACATTATGCAGTGTATTAACTACTGTAAAAATAACAATAATAAAAAAATTTAGAAAAACATTGAGTAAGACAGAAAGAGTGAGGTAAAATTTTCTTCCTTTGTTCGTGGACCCTAGCATGGGAAGGGAGGCGGCCTATCAAGCACACAGGGCAGTTGCCACAGCCAACCAGGAGGGTCTCACCCAAAGGAGCACCAAAGACTGACACCTGTCCTTGTTCCAAGATCCACTGTGCCATTGTTACTGTTCCTTTATGAAAGGCTTGCTTTGTATCCTGAGGGTTATGGCTCCGCTTTCCTTCAGTAGCCTAGAAAATGTTATTTTATAATCCATTTCTTGTGTGACCCAGGGCAGGTGGTGAGGATCGATGCTAGCCCATAGCTTGCTTCTGCAACTAAAGATTTACTAGAACACAGCTATGTCCATTGGTTTGTTTATTGTCTATGTCTAGGACCACAATGGCTCAGTGGAGGGCAACAGAAGTCTGAGGGCCATCAGAGCTAGAAATAATTTCAATTTTGCTTTTCACAAAAATCCAGCAACTCCTTACTCCCCATTGTTTCAAAGGAGACATGATGATTATGTGCTACTAAAAGCTTTGCCTAATGTGTTTTCTCCCAAAGAATGGCAAAAACAGTATAATCACCATTTCTATTGGGGTGGGGGTAGTTTAGGAACTGCTAGGAAGCCCAGAGAAAATTACAGCAATTTTGTAGGCCATCGTGGTCAGCTCTTCAGTGCAATAGATCTGCCACTGATAATACTACCTACTTCAATTTATAATCTCCCTGTGCATTTTGAAAATTCCTTTTAATCACTTTATTAAGTATGCTCTCTGTACACTGCTTTACATAATAACTTAACACTTTGTGAAATAAAATGGGAAGTGGATTGATAGTGATGAGGGAGAGGGAGAGAGAGAGAGAGAGACAGACAGACAGACAGACAGACAGACAGACAGATACCTGGCTGTCTCTTATTAATCTATTTTTAAAAATCCATATGTGAAATATATATATATATATATATATATATATATATATATATAATTGCTATGTCTAGATGTCCCCTAAAATCTCATGTAGTCATAGGTGCAGCTCTTAAGAGGTGGCTGGATCCAGAGTGTGATGCTGTGTTCCAAGGTGTATGAATACTACATTGGTCTCCCGGGCGGTCTGGCCCCGCTCTGAGTGAAGCCCAAGGGCTGGCCCTCCCTTGGTGTGGCAGGAAGAGCTCTTAGCATCCCTTGATGCTTGCTGTCCTGCCGCCCTGCGGCCCTTTGCCTTCTATGACTCGCTTCTCCTCATGATGCCCCTTCGCCGGGCCATCTTGCCTTCGAGCCACCGATTATGAGCTGAGACCTCAAATGTGAGCTACAAGAAGCCTTTCTTCAAGTGTCCAGTATTTTGTCTTCGCCATGAGAAAAGTAACTAAGATAAATTGTATGGTGATAAAGGCAACAGTCAAAGGCAGGCACCCAAGGTATCACAGTTATCTGCATTCTGCTGTGAGGGATGTTCTCACAGTTAGCTAGCAACATGGCTGGATACCACCAACTAGATGCTAGTCAGGTATCTGTGCAACCTCCATTGCCTACCACAGGGACCAAAGTTGTCCCCAGACATTGTCAAATGTCCTCTAAGAGGCTTCCCTATGTGCATTTCAGTCTAAAGAAAGTAGCTGTCTTCCACATCATCTCTCCCTGAAGCATCTTCCTATTTGTGCCTGCTACGTTTAGAGCCCAACACCTGTAGAAGTCTATCAAAGCATACTGTAAGAAAAGTTTTATAGAGTACGTGGAATAACGGTCCTCTCTCCCTCAGCCTGAGCCACATCCCAGCACGTCACCCAGCAGAATCCCAGGACTGGGCCTTGTCCTAAAAGCAAGGGCCTTAAGCAGAGTTCCACCTTACAGACCTCTTGCGGCAGGCCCTTGTGCTCGACAAAGACAGATGAGGCTCATCATGCACTTTCAGGCCTAGCAAGGCCAGTCTCATGATCTTTAATGACAGTAATGAATTAAATGATGGCTCAGTAATGAGTTGGGTTATTTCCTAAGGCTGGAGATCAAGAGAAATTAAATACTCCATCCCGAGGGGCCTGAATTGATGAAGGGCTATTTCAATGTCTTCAGAGCAGAAGAAACAAGGCTTGAAGAAGCCACAGAGCACTGTGTTACCTGGACTTCCTCCATAGATTGTCTAATCAGCTGGAGCTGGTAATGGAAATGCATGCGCGCGCACACACACACACACACACACACACACACACACACACACGAAAATGCAAAATTTCCCCAAATGATGAGGTGAGGTAGATCACTAGACAGAGGATATTTTCTTCATTATTGGCATGTTTTCTCTTGACTATGTCGAATAGCCAGATACTGAAATTAGCGACATCTTACCGTTGATTACAAGTCATTACAGTCTAAACTGCATTTCAACTGACACATCCTCACAGGCAAGGGCAGGCTTATTTTTTGTTGCTGTTATTCCCCATGTATACTGGGCATAATAAGTGCTCAATAAAAATTATTTATTTATTTATTTACTTATTTACTTACTTACTTATTTTTTTTTTATTTTTATTTATTTTCTTGTTTAAGAACCTTTGTTTGTTTATTCACTCTTTTCTGTGGCTGGCTCACCCTGCCCCAAAGGCAGGGCTGGCGCAGCATGTGGTGCCGGGGATTGAACCGCAGTCTCTGAAGCCGCCCAAGCATTCCCAATCAGGCGCTTTAGACCACTGAGCCATCCTGCCGGGCCCCATTACTTACTTATTTTTATGGGCACTGGGACTCAAACTTGGGACCTCAGGCTTGCCAGACAGGCACTGAACTATAACCCTGACTGTCCTCATACCTACTTGAGTGGTTTGAGAGAGGCTGCTGGCTGTGTCTACCTGCACTGCATCAGGTCTATATTGCCTGATCGGAGCCAAGAAATCAGTTAGTGCATCGCAAGGAAGGCAGAAGCTGCTTGTCTCACCTAGAAAGGAACCTCGGGGTCATATGCTGATGCTTATGCACTTTACAGTGAATTCACCATTTGAGTCATATAAATTTTTACTATAGAGCATTTAGGCTTATACAGCACAGGTGAAATTTTTGCAGACACTTCACTTCACAGACACTTCACAGACACTTCAATCATTTCAGGAAAAGCAAAATAGATGAGGCCTATCTTGCAAAAGGTGTGTTACAAGAACTGATGGAGTTTATGTTACTATGTTTGACTCATGTCCTTAGAGCAGTGTATCACAAGTGTAGAAACAGGCAATCATGCCCTTCTTCCCTATGTATAAGAAAGGAGTTTATAAGAAAGACAATTAGGCTGAAGGAATGGAAGATGAGTTAAGTAGGAAATGACAGTAACTGTGATGCTATATTATCAAATCAAACGTATATAATTCAAAAGTGCAATTAGCCACACATTACAAAACTTTTGGACACATACTGATAGTGTTAGAACACAGTTATTATATTAAAATAAGAATCCCTTATCTCATTCTTGCTTATGCATACAAATAAATGTGGATTTTCCAGAGGGACAATTAAGGATGTCAGCTGTACCACAGACTTTGGAATTAAATAGAAGTGAATACAAATCCCGGCTTCACCACATGACTGTGTTTGTACCAGAAGCAAAGTAATATCACCGGAAGAAAAGGACTGACTGGGAAACTTGAGCTCTGGCACAGGTATCATCGCTTGCCAGCTCTGTGACCTTGGGTTAAACATACCTTCACTCTGAGCCTTGGTTTCACATTTTTACAGTGGAGTTGCTCTACCCCCTCTTGCATATCTTCCTTACTTTGTGTTGACAGTACAGATTTCGGGCCAGTACATAGCTATTAGCTATCCTGTTTACATTCCCCAAAACAGGTCCCATGAGAAAGTGAGAAACCTGAGAAGACCTTTCGTATCACCTGGAGACCCATCTAAGACTTCCTCTAGCTTAAATCTTCTGGTATGTGTCACAGTCTATATTTCTACCATCAGACAATCTGCCGCTGGGTAGTTAGAAGTACCTGTGTAAACAAGAACTCCCATCCTCATAGTCACACAGAGATAGATATAAATACCTGAGAAATAGAAGAGTCTAGAAATAGATCCCACATGCATGACCATTTGATTTATATAAAGAGGTGAATACAATTCAGTTGAAGAAGGGGAGGCTTTCTCCATCAGTGGTGCTGGAGAAAATGGAAAAGATAAATTAATTTAAGATGAAAAAATGATTGTGAATGTGAAAGAAATAAAGCTTTTAGAAAGCCTACCGAGAATGTACATGGCCTCAGGGATATGTAAATATTTGTTAAATCAGACAGAAGAAGTAAAAAGTGTAATGCAATGAGTGAATAATGGCCTCCACTAAAATTCAGAGCTCCTGTTTATCAAAGGATATCAGCAAGAGAGTAAAACACAAGTCACAAAAAAAGAGACTCAAAATTCTCAAGCTTCCCAGTCTTATGCTATGGTGTTGTCCATCTATAAAGGAACATTTCAGCCTCAACATGCACTGTCTCTATTTGGAGAATGGAAGGGTTGAGCTAGGACATCCAGTGATTCCAATGCACTTGCAAAATAACTACCACTGTTTCATACTCCAGCTCTGTTACCTGAATAAATATTTCTCGAAGAAAGCTTTCAGTTGGGTTGAGTCTGAGAAATACAGCAATCAGGAGTCATGGGACAAGAGCTCACATAGGGTTCCCTCTGAACACAAGCATCTGCTTCCCACATTCCTGATCAGGAGGAGCGGGGCCTCCGAGCGCCTGCCAACGCAATGCTGATAGCTGACCAAGTGGCCGTGGTGTGTGTGAGCAAAGGAAAATGAGAGAACAGACGTAGATGCTGATTTGCTTTCTGCAAATGTCAAAAGATGTTCCAAGAAATGGAGGTGAGGCAAGGAAGAAGGTTCCAGTCTCTCGATTCTGCCAACATCACCTGAGGCAAAGCTAGAATTCAACAAGGGACTGTGGAGCAAAGCACTGAACTGACTTGGAGACCTAAATGAAGCTATGGGATCCATGATAACAGGAGTGCTGTGACTGTTACTGCTAAGGCTGGGTCCAGCTGGACCCCTCCGCAAGAATAGTGATGTTTACTCACTTGTTCTTGTCTCATGGCTGCTCCTCGAGATGGCTGTTGATTTTATCACCTCTATTTCACAGGGACAAGCAAGGGTGACACTTGCTCAAAGCAGTGCATTCAAAAGACTGAAGGAAGACTATTCCCAAAAAAGACTCTTCCTCCCTAGATGTAGGCTTGGCGTTAGACCCATGACCTGCATGAGTCCAAGGGTCACAGACATTACCAATACCTGTAACAATAGTGTTGGAAAAATGAGGTAAAATATTTGTTGATTCTGAGGTCTGGGGCTAACCATTCAGCTGATGGGAAGCAGTGAGGAACAAGCATTCTTAAAGCCTGTCTGAGCAGGACCAGAAACAAATATGTTAATGGAGGAGGTCGGTGGGATTGTTCAGTGTTTATACTTCTCTAAGTTGAGCAATCAAGGCTATACTTGAAAGAGTATATTAGAGCACCTCACCTGCACATTTATGATTAATTGTCCTCTCAGCTGCGGTGCCTGTGACTCACCTGCTCACTTTCTGGAATGTTTACAAACTCTCCCTCATTGAGCCTACAGAATGCTTTGTGATTGGCGCACCATCTCTACAGGAGTGGGCCCTTTGAATGGTGCCCAGAGGCGCCCCCTAGCTGACTTCTTTCGGCTTGTGAGAACCAGATGTACCTGACTCTTCCCAAATCCTCATCCCATGATGTCAGATTATAGCACGAAGCCCCACATGATGGGCGAATTTCCCCTACGGCAATAGACAAACACTACAAGCATGGATTCTTCTTCCCTTGGGAGCCTGTTTTAGACATTTACTGCTACATATCTACTTGTACTTTTAACATTCTTAATTTATTTTTCACACTGACATTTATTTTTAATCACATTTATTTTAAAGAGAGTCTCTAGTATCACTGTAGGTGAAAAGCACAATCTCCTTACATGTATACAAGGCACTCTTAAATATAAATTCCAGGGCAAAGAAAACAATACTAGCCAATGCTCAACTAGGAAACTGTGCTTGCACCAACTAATGATTGTGAGGCCCATTTTCATTTCTGTGAAAATAGAGATTATCTGTGTGGAAAGGTTTGCAATCACACAGCAACAACAAACTATGAGACTTTCTACTCAAGGTAAAGGCAATAAGTAGCTGTGCATCTGTAAGATTCAACTGATAGGGAGCGGCAGGACTCTGGGCTGTGAACTGAATGCTGACACCTGCTTTGTAGCTCTTCTTACAAGGGAGAGAAGCCCTTGGGGTCTTGACCTGATTCCTCAGGTCCAGCCCAGTCCAGCCCACTGTGCCTGAGGGGACTCACAGCTGTGGCCTGGTGGCTTTCCCTAGAACTCCCAGAAGGGTTTCACTACTAGACCTCCTTGTTCTACGTTGTGTGAATATCCAGTGATAGATTGGAAATGTCTGGAGGTTCCTCATGGCCGTTTCCTGGGAACAGCCCTCCACAAAGACCACTGAAGTAAATCTCTGGCAGAAGGGACCAGGCATGGCAATATCCCAGTTCCCTCCTTCCTCTGAAGGAATAACTCTGAAGCATGTCTTCTGCATTGTTGTAGAGTTTCCCATGGAATTCAGCATGCATTACTCATTATAGCTGAATGTGTCCTGCATAGATTCTCTATCCTTATTCTTTGCCTTCTGTTTGCTGTGCTCCTTGGTTTACCTATAAATGCTGCTTGCTCTTCTGGGGCACCCCAGTTAAAGTACATACAAATTCATGCGCTCTTGTGAGTCTCCAATGGGTCAACATCTCAGGCTTTGGCCTTCAGTGTCCTTGCAGACAGCCAGTACCCATGCCAGACTATGTGATGTGGAAGTTTAGTAATCTTTCAGACACCACAGACGTTTCATACTTCAGGCACTGTGTGGAAAGCTCGATATTGAAATTACCTCATTATCCCCTCTAAGGCTGGTAGAGACCATTGATATTTGAGAGGGCTAATCTAAAAGAAACATTGATCATTTAATCCTTTCAGCTCACTGGGCTCTATTCCTCAACAAGTACAGACCACAGGAAGCTTAGCTCTCTGTAGGAATGCAGCCTTTATCAGCTCCTTTCATGTCTTTACTGAGGTAAGGTATACAAAGCAGGCAGGCCAAGGGTGTTTTCACATCTTGTGAAAAAGAGCAGCTGGAGTAGCTATTCCCTGTGCAACTCAATGCCATCTTATCATGAAAGCTCTTCAATTTCCATAAGAAATTAATGCCAAAGAGAAAAAGTGTTCGCCTCCCCCTTGGCGCATTCTTCTTCATCCTCATTTCCTCCTCCTCCTAATCAACACTGCTAATGATTTCAGCCCAGGCATTTCTAATTTTCCCATGATTATGGGGAAATACAAAGCAAATTTGGTTTTAATAACCGAATGCAATTAATGTTCTTCTATATCACATTTTATATTTTTAAAATCTTTACCTTTGTTAATTATCATTTAATAAGCTGCTTTAAAACACTTTATTTTATTTTATTTTTTTTTTGTGGGACCAGGGTTCGAACTCACGACCTTGCACTTATCCAGCAAGCACTTGTGCCTCGGAGCTATCTCCCTAGCCCTAAAAAACTTTAAAATGTGATAGGAATAATCAGTATATACACAACACTAACCCACAAAGAATAAAACTACGTTTGCTACAAAGCAGATTATAACTGGACATACCGAATTATTACAGTTTGGCTCAAAATCATTGGCATTTGGATCATAGCAAAACCAAAGCTCTTGACTGGTCAGAGATAATTTGTGAAGGGTCAGCAGGTAACTTCTATGCTTTGGTTTGTAGCAATATGCAATGCCCCCCCGCCCCCTGCAGCGGAGGGTCGAACGACCAAAACACAGGGATCACCTAAAGCCATCAGAAAATGTTATTTATTTGGAATTATACTTTTGAAGTAGTCACCAAACATACTTTTTTCTTTTAGGGTCACCGCAACATGAGGAACTGTATTGTGGGGTCATGGCATTAGAAAGCTTGAGAACCACTGGTCTATGTACTAGGTATCATGATAAGTGTTGTAGTGATGACTGCATGAGAAAATAGATGCTGGTTCTATTATGGCACAAATGGAATTGATAACTCTGGGGGAAACAAACAGACACAGAGAGAGACAGAGAGACAGAGAGAAACAGAGAGAAGAGAAAGAGACAGAGACAGAGACAGAGACACGGAGAGAAATTCAATTTAGAAGCTGCCTTACCTGTTCTACAGTGGAAAGTAAGGCAGCACCAAAGGCAAACAATGAAATAAAAACCAAAAGGAAACAACCTTGGAAATATGGGTGAATGTTTACGGAACAGGTCTTGACCTCTCCGAGGGCAGCATAGAGCATGAATCATGGCTCGTGGGATAGCTTGTCTAAGGAAATGAAACAAAAACCATGGAAACAATGCAACAACCAGTGGGACCCCCTATCAGCCCAGAACAGGCGTCTACGTGTTCAATTTATGGCTAGGTTTATTGTTGTTTTCCTAAAACAGAGTGGAGACCTCTGTGGCTGCCATGTGGTTAATGACCTGACAGCAGCCAGTGGCGCATTTTGGCTGCAGTGATGCTGTGCTGAGGTTGGAGCATGGAACCAGAGCCCCAGAGGCCCTGCAGACGAATATGTCTGCTCTGCTCTTGGCCCCATGCTACCATGGACTACAAATGACATTATCGCAGCAGGCAGAAAACCCTAGAATTTCATAGCCAAGCAACAAATAGATAGTTCAAGGCTTCTCTACATCTATTTTTGCCCTAAACCCACCTAAATCTGGTAATTATATGGGCAAAACCCAAAAGCAGAGTTGACTCTACTTATTCTTATAGCGTTAGGATAGCATTTACCTTGATCCCAGGAATTTGCAGATATGAGAACTCTTTGGTAAGAACCTTATGGGATACAGCAGCACCAGCACTGGGGAAACTTGTTAGAAGTGCAAATTCTCCAAGGACCAGCCAGATAGCTCAGCAGACTAGAGCACCTGTTGAGGCAGGCACAACAACTGGGGTTTGATCCCGAGTGTGCCATGCTGGCCCTGCCCCCAGGCCGTGCTGACACAGTGATTGAGACTGGGTATGATGGTGTGCATCTGGAATCCCAGTGCTTGGGAGGCTGAAAACAGGAGGATCGCTCTAATCCTATCTGTGTAGTGAGACCTTGTAGATCCTATACTAAATACATTAAAATATATATTAAAAAATGCAAATTCTTTGCCTTGTCCTGTACTCTGAGTACAGGGCCTCCTATTTTAATAATCTCTGCAGAGAATTCTGATACCCATGCCAGCCTGAGAAAAACTGCCCAAGAACTAGTTTTCTGAGAGGATTTCCAAGCAGAGCCTGCATGCTTTCCTCTTCAACTTCCCAAAGCTCAGGAAGATGCGATAGATAGCACCTGTATCTCATTTATCCAGCTGCACTCAGGACTGAAGATCAAAGGGGCTTCAGAGAAATACTGCGAACTACTTCACCACACAATTGAAAAGGGTCCCCACTTGGCTCAGTCATCATAAAGATCTATAAATTCCCCTCACTCAAATGCATGTAATAAAAAATAGAGATAAAATGAAACTGGCAATGTAATACACTGATTTCCCACAAAATTAAAATGATAACTCTTTGTTTCCTTTATACTGCTGCTACACTGCAGCTCTGCACTCACTGGTCAGCCAGTCTACCAGCACACGTTACTGTTAGCACCTAAGTACGGACCTTGACATTTGCTCCTGTTACGTTATTGCTAATAACTCGAACCACTGAACCTATGACACTGGCTTTGATTCCCAAATCGGTTATGAGAAATATACAGTGGAATGATGTCAGCAGGCCCAACATTTCCACCTGTCACAGCTCATCAACTACCAATTATAAGACCCAAGGGTCTATGCTGAGGGCTGAGGACCGGGCCTGGCAGCAGGAACACCCCCCTCCCCCACTTGACACTGTCCTGTTAGAAACCACACTTACTGCAATGGTTACCCAGCCAGGTTGGTTCCCTCATGGGATTGGCCTTTGGTGACAATTTCTGCCCTTAAGTCCTAGCTGGGGCGCTCCCCCAACTCTTAGCAATGGGTCACCCTCACTTTCAATTCACAGATAATTTCATGGACAAAGTTAGAATTACCTCTTGTAGATCAGCTAAAAAGAGCCAAACTCAGATGACTCATGAAAAATAATCCTTCCACCTCTTTGTAAATTGTTGCCTGAAAGCAAACATGATAAACTAGAGCTTGACAGACTGTTGGAGTTTCAAAACACGCCCACCACATTACCCCACATCACCACAACGAGCAATGATAACAATAACAATAATAGCTATAATAGCCTATTAGATCTGAATTTCAAATAAATAATGTTAGTATAAACAAGTGCCAAACCTTGCACAGGATGTTCATATACTAAAAATGCACTAAAAATTTTAAAGTTATTTACTTACATTTGTATGATTCAAGATGCATGTTCTTGTCCACTAGAGTAGAATACCTTCCCCCAAATCTTCCTTCAACCACTAAACCCACACGGATCCACGTACAGAACAGCTACCTTCCACTCGCTAATTAAAGTGATTTACTTCCTTGAAAGTTAGCACAGAATTTACCTGGGCACTGGAACACAGCACCCTCGTGGTTGAGCAGTTGTTTTCTGAACATTCATCCACTCGTTGTCAAGCTCCAAGCCAAAGAGATGACTGTAGAGCCACTCCTGTTCCGTGGAATTTATAAGATTATTTTACTGTCTACCATAGCAGAAAATCTCAAGGTCCAATTCTTGCTTGCCTACTGTGGGGAAAATGGCCAGCTTCTGTTTAGGCCCAGAGGATCAAGGATTGATGCATTTTGAAAAGTGTGACATCAGTTCAAATCTCTAGAGCAGAGAGGATGCACATGTACAGCACGGGCCAATAGAACATCGCCTCGTTTCCAGTGGCTACATCTTCTGTGAATAGTTTCCTGATTGGTTTGTTTGTTAACAGACTGGGTTTCAAAGGAGAAATTAATGCTACTTTCAAGTTATCTGCAATTAAACGATAAGAAAATCCTGTATGGAGTTGTCATTTCAGTGAGGTTAGATATGCCTTTGGCAGAGGAGAGAGGTGACCAAAGCATAAGTTAGGCTAAAAACAGGCTTCTTGAGTAGAGATCGATGTGCAGTTATGGAATCCCAAGGATCTCTCTGAAAGACTTCCCAGGCCCTCAGTGATGAAGAAAGGTGGTCTTGTTTTATTTGGAAGCTGCTTCAGTACAGAGTTCAACTTCTTCAGCAATAGAGTCAGAACTTGTCTGGGTGCTGAATACCAAGAAAAGCTGTCCTGAAGGAGAAATGCTACAGCCTCAAGTTCAATATTAGAGGCTGCAGGTCAGAGCCCGCTGCTGAGCTCCGGACTGTAATCTAAATGGGAGTGGAGTGATTCATGCCCTCCCCAATGGCTCATCCTTTCCTGAAAAGGAAACAGGGTGGCTGTGAAAGCCCCCACCCTTCTCACCTGGGGCAAACTCAACCAGTGATCTATGTGGGGGCTGCCAGCACTTTATGGCCTCAATTTTAGGTGCTTAGTTCAGATTGATCTATGGGTGGTGTAACTGTTCAGAACTCCCAGAACATTTTTACATGCTTATTAAAGAATAATTACAAACAGGGATTGCAAAGACAGCTGATGAAATTGCTCTCTTTGCAGCTGTAACATGAGGTGGCTCCTCATGTTAATAATTTTTATTAAAAAGAAAATATATAAATTGGGAGTGTAAAGCCGAGCTATAGATTTTTAGCATTCCTTGTACATACTATGGAGTTACCGCAAAGTAAAATTTAACACACCTAAACGCGAACCATATTTAATGCGCTGTGTTCAATCTAACATACATCAAGCGCTTAGAAAAGTACCTGGTGCTTCATGTTTGTTAAATGTTAGCTATTGATGCGTTAAAGTATTTAAAAAGAAAGAGTGCCAGCCAGATGCTGAAAGGACCCCTCTGAGGATTCCATTGAGGAAACATGCCAAGGAGGCAAGCCTGTGGGTGGTACTGAAGGTCAGAAAGGTGGTTACTGTTGGGTGGGGAGGCGTGGGGCTTTCAGGCCAGACTCAGACTGCTTTCCCATTGGGTGCTGATTCCAGGAGGAGGACCTTCAGGTTGTGAAATCCGTCAATCTGAAGATGTGTGACTCCCACAGCCCTCTATGAGGATTTGGAGTTGGTACATTTGGGGCACTAGAGTAGGGACCTAGGGGCTGGAAGGCCTAAAAAAATCCCAGGATTTTATTTCTCAAGTATGGAAATCTGTAAATGCAGTCAAGTCATCCACAGATTCCAGATGAGGGCAGGAACCCTCCCTCGCTCACAGAGGGCTGTCTTTTCACAGCACCCCCACATGGTAGGAAAAGGCCAGGGCGCTGATGCCCTGAGCACGCTGTGTTGCACGGGTCCCACCCTCACTGAGAAGGCTCACCTTCCATGCTGGCTCCTGAAGTCCCTGCCTCTGAATAGCACCCCTCTAGGGACTAGGCTTCCACCCCTAGGGACACAAACATTTGGTCTAGAGCATGTGCTGTGTTTCATAAACTGTTACACATAGAGGTTGCAATCCGACTCAAATTATAACATAAATGTTTCTTAAAGGTGAGTTGATAACTTGGAAAAATAGAAATAATAGTTTCAAGAATAGATACTGAAACTGAGCCCTGTAACTGCAGGCCAGAAATCTCTGAGGCAAAGCGCAGGGCAAATACTGATGGGGATGCGATGCACCCAGGCCGAGGGGGAAGCGGCTCCTCCCTCCTATGTCGGAAAAATGGAAATAAGCCTGATACACAGGAGAATCAGGGGCATCTGAGAAGAGGAATAAAAAGGATTTCAGGTGATCTCAGAAACTCAATTCCTTAATCTCCAGTCTTTCCAGCGATTTTTCATTAATGTCAGATGTAATAAAAAGTGCAAGCTTTTTATAAATTGTGTACCATTTCAGGATTTAAGAACAATGGAAATTTGGCTATTCAAATCTGTGCCTTACAAAAACCTGAGGGGATTTTGGAGAACTCATAAAACCTTCATCCTGGACAATCTTTACTTAGATAAGAACAAACTAATTCTCAAGATAAAGTCTTAAAGTAGATTCAAATAAAAGCAGCAGCGGCATAGCCTCCATTGCCTAAAATATTGGTTGATGCTGCTTATGGCAGATAGCGTCTTGGTCGCTCTTCTTTCTTACAGCTTAGATCAAGAGCCAACACCCACAAGGCAGAGGGAGAGAGGCTCATTCAGGCTCACAGTCTGCAGTAGTGTGGGTCCATACTCGCCTGGGTGCAAGCCAGCATTGCAACTTAGAGTGGCATCAAGAAGAAGAAACAATTTAGGACATGACAAACAGAAGGCAGGGGAGCAGGAACCAGCTCCTTTCCTTGTGAGCCCATCCAGCATCTTGGGTGGTGCTGCCTAAAACTGTGCCAACTCCAGTCAGAAGACTCAATCTCTTTGTCACAGGCCCCAGGTCCAGTCAGCTCCAGAACTCACACTAGAAGCACTTGAGGCTTTGGAGTACTAACAAATAGAATCCAGAGCTGATGGAGGTGTGGAGACAAGAGCACTTTATTATGCTCTTGGTGGCAGGACAAATTGCTACGATGTCTGGGAAAGTAATTTGGTAGACTGTCAAAATTTTAGCTAGACCCATCTTCTCTTAGGGATGCTCTCTCTAGATTCTGATCCTGCATTCTGGGGGTCAGTGTGAAGAGATGCCATTTGTGTGATGCTTATACAAGTGGAAAACCAGAGGCAACCTTGATGTGGATCAATCAAGAGAGTTCTCAGACAAATTAGAGGACAGCAATGATGAGACATAATGTACAGTTACCAGGCATCCAAAAGCCTTAGATCTATCTCTCTCTCCAACCTGCACAACATGAAAGAAGATTCAGTATATATTATTGACTGGGAGAAAATTGCAGAATCATACTAATGATAGGATTCTTTTGTTTTTTTTTTTTTTTTACAAAGAGAATCTAGGAGTCTTGATGAGAAGCATATTGCCATCATTTGGCATGATAAGAAGAGAATGAAATCCTTCAGACCAGTACCTGGTCATAAATGTAAACATTGACTAGAGCCACACATTTCCTCAGCTAGACAGTGGGCAACTTGGTTTTATAGCCACAATAATGAAACAGGGACCACTGGTTGACAAGGTCTAAAAAAAAGTATTTAGGAAATGCCAGTCAACTCCCCCAGGGACCCAACCAATGCTCAGTGGTCATTGTTGATAGCAGTAGTATAAAGAAACCCTCTCCACACTGATCATTCATTCATTCCATGGACACACAATAGGTCACCTGGTGTGCTGGGAAGGGTGACTGGGCTGTCAGCTGAACAGAGGAAAATATGGGCATGATTTCTTACCCATTTTCACCAAGCTTGAGACAAAGACCAGGAACATAACCAGGTATCACAGTCTACATGACAAAGGATGCAATGAGGGTACATATAGAAGGGAAGATGTAGGAAGGAATGATTTCTAAGCTGAGATCTCAAAAACGAATAGGAGCTTCTTTCAAAAAGAGGACGGTAAAAAGTTCTAAGAGGAGACAGTGGCATGTGTGAAGATCCCCCATCAGTTCTGAGTTCTAGGAACATCAAAATCTTGACTTTTAGTTATGCTATCTTGACCCGTATCAGATGCCCTCATGTCATTTCAGCTTCTAAGGGGCTTTATAAAAGGGTAAAACATTGCTGACAATAGCGTTGCCTGACAAGTTATACTGGTACTCTCTTTGTGAGATTGAGTTTTCCCTAAATAGGTACCAAGTATTATAGCTCAGGAGTTCTTCATGCTATGTGACAGTGACAGTGATCATCTTGTCACTGAGCAGTACAGCCAACGTTCTGTCTCCTTGAGCTCAGTAGAATCTCTGACTGCCTCAACCACTACAGAACCTGGCCCAGCGATGCCTCCAAGCCTAGATCATAAAATCTCATGATTTTCTACCAGTTTCTAGAGGATGCTTATTCTTGGCACCAGCAGCTATGTGGAAAGGCCATGTGTGGATGCTCTGGCCATGAGCCAGTACCAACAACCAGACACATTAGAAAACAAACGTGAAGTGAGTCCAGCCTCCAGCTGTTGAGTTACACGAGCCTTCAGGCTATCCCGCTGACATTGTGTGAAACAGAAATGAAGAATCCCCGTGGAGCCCTCAGAAACTGCAGAATGATAAATAAAATAAATGACTGTTGTTGTTTTATATCGTTAAGTTTATGACGGTTCATACCATTCGAACTAGACAGTGGAATCAAACACAGAGTAAAATGTAACATCAATCTTAGTCACTCCTGGACTCAGTACAGCCCTGGAGGAACATGGCTGGGATGAATATTCATTCACTCGGGAGTGATCCTTTGCAGGCCTCAGTAGTGCAGATGGGCCAAAGACATGGGGTAGCTAGGAAGAGTTCTAGGGAATAATCATGCCCAAATCCAGCATGAGGAAAGAAAGTGGGACTTCTTTTTAAAGATTGTTGTTGGGATCCAAAAGGAAGCTAGCAATTAGGATAGTCTGAGAGTACTTATTGCATGGTTTGCTATGCAAAGTTCTCATCAGGACCTCTGAAGTTTTGGAAAAGCACAAAGAGTAGTGTGAGAGTATTCTAATACCTCCAAAAGTCTCATCCAAGGGCCACCAAACTCTCATCTGCTGGTCACATCTGACCTGTGGACTTCGGTTTTTTAAATAAAGTTTTATTGAAACATAGCCATGGTCATTATCTATAGTACTTTTATACTATACTGGAAGGGGCTAACAGCTGAAAATATGTTACATGAACATATGAAAATCTCCTGAAGCAATCCATGATACTGCTCAAACAAAAGTAACTAATGATTATAAGGAGAAATTTTAAAATATATTTGCAACAAAGACCATAAGATGAGGATAGTGAGAGATATTTACCGTTTGGACCTTTACTAAAAAAGGTAGCAACCTGGTCTTAATAGACTGTATCTACTTGCTCTAGAAGAATCTGCAGAGAGTGATTAAAATTTCTTTTTTATTCTAAGCCTTTTTTCTACTGCTGCCTGGAATTATACCACCTCTGTTGCTGCTTAAGCTGTCAGTCAGAGGCTCTGAGGGGCAGCCCTCAAATATTTGTTGAATTTTTTAAAATGAGAAAGCTCACTACCTAACAAAAGGAGTTTGTAGACAGAATGTTCCAACAGATGGAGGTGGAGAAAAAAAACAATAGTCTGATTCAGAGTGGCAGGCCTCTGAGTCAAGTGGCAGGGTATTATTCAGGTGGAAAGGAAAAGAAGGCACCAAGGCTAGCTACCAGTTTGTCACATGCAGCCATTATAAACTGCAGGCCATAATGGGCTCTCTCACATATTTTGTAACTATAGAGCCAACATAATGTCTACATGCTGGTAGGCAGTTCAGGTTAGCCAAGATCACACCAATTTCTAAATTCCATCTCCCAACTTGTTTCTGCTACAATAGTGAGGGACATAAATACTCATTTTCCTAGTCTACTATGCAGCCACCATAACCACATGACCTGTTCTGGTCAACAGGATTTAAGGAGATACCTGTTAAAGGTTTCTAAGGCAAACTATGGCTGATAAGGCTGGCACTGCCCGGTGCCTTCTTCATTCCTTGAATGCAGATGTCACGACTGAGTTCTGGGTCTTCCTGATGCCCCTTAGGCAACTGTTCTTAACCACTGACTTTGGGGGTTCTGGGTAGCTGTCATCATTCCTGGCCTTTTCTTTTCTTTTCTTTTCTTTTCTTCTCTTCTCTTCTCTTCTCTCTTTCTTTCACATTTTCTCTTCTCTCTTTGATGAGGAAATCAGGAGTTGACAGGAATTACTAAGAGCCAATGGGGCAGCTTCCCAGCTAAGGCAAAGAAGGAAAGGAGCCTGCATTCTGTGGTGCAGAAAGCTTGGATCTCTTAAAGCAATTAAAGGATAAAATACCAAGACTGTAAAATCCACCCACTTGAGTAATCAGAGTACTATTCTTTTATGTTTCTAAAGTTTTTAAGGAGAAAAGGAATACGTCTATTTTTTTTTTTTCAGGCAAGCATCAATGAGTATCTCCAAAGTGCTTTAAAAACAAGAATTATCAGCCTTAACAACAAGGAGGTAACTCCATCAAGGAGAGCATACGAGATGGCTCATTAGCCATGCAGTAGTGAGTGCTAGCTGGCTCCACAGCTCAGAGCTTTCACTCTGAACATGCTTTCTTTCCTCCATCTCTGAATTCTGAGATGTGCTGGCCCTGGTGAGCTGGCAAAGCTGCTGCCCGAGAGCAGGAAACCTCACCTTTCGTATATATAATGGTAATTCTCCTTTCCTGTGCTCCTGCTTATCTACGAAGCTCTAAAAGGAGGCCGATATCATAAAGAAATCAACCAGCAACAAATGTTGGAGAGGCTGTGGGGAAAAAGGAACCCTTCTCCACTGCTGGTGGGAATGCAGATTGGTGCAACCATTATGGAAAGCAGTGTGGAGGATCCTTACAAAACTAGAATTGGAAGTTCCATTCAATCCAGCTATCCCCCTACTGGGAATTTTCCCATAAGAACTGAAAACTTCATACCATAGCAATATCTGTGCACCTATGTTTATAGCAGCCCAATTTGTAATAGCCAAATCTTGGAAACAACCAAAATGTCCATCATTTGAAGAATGGTTAAAAAAAATGTGGTATTTTTATACAATGGAATACTACTCATCCATAAAGAGTGATAAGTTTGAAGACTTCATATATAAATGGATGTATATTGAACATATACTCATTAGTGA